>CAIGRP010075431.1:0-17746 GCA_903798385.1 Fraxinus cuspidata | reverse complement strand
TCTATATGTACATGTGATAATTCTATATTCATGAAACTTGAAATCCCCTTTACAGTAGTTTTTGTGCTAGTTAAATTAAGTCGAGGGTCCATTACCGAAACTAACAAAAATAAAGAGGGTAACTCTTCCCAATACGAAATTTTAACTCCATAGAATAAATTACATCAACAAAAATTGGCAAATTCCTATGTTTTTGAAATGTAGAAAAAGTGTTGTAAAGCAAGTGAAGATGTAGGGCACTGCTACAATCTTTTGTGGCATCAAAAAAAGGTTTTAAAAATTTCTTCACGTTAAATGCAATAGATCATTCCCAATCTTCCAAATTTCTACTCGAACGTAAGCCCACATGTGTACAAGCACTTGTATTGCAGGCATACTGGCTTTCTGTCCACCTTCTGCACAAATTATATATTAATTTATGAATGAAGTCTTTTGTACTTCTGTGGTTATGGAACCGTCAAAAGATTCATACTTGTCCTTCATGGTGGAAAGTATACACACTAAAGTTAGATATATATTTTACCATATGAGGTATTCTGCACAGTACTGTCAGTGATTGCTATGATAGATCTCTATTACCCATGTATTGTCCTTGGATCTGCAATGGACTTTGTACTTCTCATTGTTCTTAATTAACTGAAACGGGTAAGAATAACTAGATCAACATATATTAACCAGACATAACATATTATTATATCAGAAAGTGTTCAACATCATTACTTGGAGCTTATTGATTCAATTCGAAGTTCTTGATTGAACTATGCAAGTGATGTTAACTTAATTCGAAGCCTTGTTGCTATGCAATGATATACGAAAATCTGGTTTGTGTGTAATTCCAGTTATCTTTTCCCGAATTTACCATAGACCAGTATCAAATTATTCGATGTATAGTGTTAATTAAATTATAAGTGGCATCAGACACTTAAACATAGTCACTTATTCTTGAATTTTTTTAGTATTACATTTAATTCATATTTTAGTAAACAAAAATTGCACTTGATTTTAAAATTGTGTAATGTGAGGCTAATTATTATTACTACTATGAAGCTTCTGAGTATTAATTATACATTAAATAATATGTTCTTGTGCATGGCTGTTTTGAACACATACGATTGAGGGGTTTAAGGTTGCTCATTTGTGGCTGATTGCTTGAAACTCTGCCCAAGTTTACTAATAAAATCATTTGAGAAAGTTTCAATAGCTAAAGCCTAAATATAACTGGCTTGAACTTGTTTGTAGGTTGTAAATTAATGAAGCTCATTTTTGAGCTTATCTCAATATACTGACAAGTATTAATTGAGATGATATATAAAAAGGTGTGAAGCTCTTTGAGCTTGACTTCAATTTGACTCGGTCAGAGCTCATTTTTTATTGACTTGCAAAGGACTCTAACCAAATCTGGATTCATTTTTGAATTTTCAATTGGTTAGATTTTTGGCTTCACTTGACTTGTTTCACCTTTAGGCCATTTCAAATCCTTACCCACACAAACCCTATTTCCATTTCAAATCCTTACCCACACAAACCCTATTTCTTCTGTCCCCAGTGCCACAACCATCACCTCTTATGGAGAAGCTTGATACATGACAAATGAATAAATGAACGGAACAACTCTACGACATTGTCAATTTTATAGTTCGGCCTTTGCTAGCGTAACCTCTGATTTTGAGGGCATTAATATGAAGGATACAATAAATAGTGAGAATACACACAATGTTGATACTTTATACTTTATTTGATATAAAGAATTTCAGTGTTCTGAAGTGTTGAATTTCCAACTCGTTAACCAAATTTAAGCTGTATATTGACCATCCTCTTCTGCCCATTGGTTAAGATTGTTGTATGCTGCACTTTATCTTCCATTTTCATGCATTTCTGTTTGCCTCAGTAAACAATTAGATTCTCAGGGGCTTTGCTTTAAATTACTGCTCTTGCCTATAAAACTAAGCAGGTGCTTACACTTTTTTTATCATTCCTTTATAATTTTCTTCAGCAAGTGGGTTGATAGAATATCCTTTTCTCATTTCACGAAAGAAATATATATTGTTTGTTGTGGTTTTTGACTAATCACTTTCGGCGAAATTTCTTTGACTGGAATCTATTTATGCTTATTTTATCACTTGTTATTGCAGGTATCTGATAGCCTCACACACTACAGACTATCAACAACCTGTGCTCTTCTTCAACACACTAGTGGTTTTCATTCTGGTGGTTGCCAAGTTTCCACGTATGCACGAAGTTAGTATATTTGGGATCAATGCTGACCAATGAGCTGACATCCATTAAATAAACCCATTACAGGTTACTCTCTACTAGGATATGTTGATTGTCTTTTGTTTTCTGGTACCCTTTTGTACTCGCTATCATGATCATATTCCTGGCAAGCATGTTGATCCTTCCAAGTTCTAAGCTATTAGAGGAAATTAGGTCAATTACTCTAAAAAGGAAAGGAATTAGATTAATACACCTAAAACAAATTAAACCTCTTATAACCATAATTAATACGCCTTAACAAAACCTAAAATCTTCCAACTAAGTACAAAGACCACAATTCCGTCATTCTTGCAGAGAGAATCCTTAATCACCCACCATGCGAAGAAGTCATTTCACCTACACAAAGAAGAAGAAGCTTCACCCATGTGAAGAAGAAAGTGATTCACGCACCAATAAAAGGCTCCAACCGCATGGGAAATCATGTCAAAGAACCTGTTGACCACTTCAGTTTTGGCCGATTTAGCAGCTTTCTGTAATTTACCAGAAGTTAATTTTGGAGGTTGTTGCATTCTAAAGTTTATAGGATGTTTTGTATTGTGAAATTGAGAGCCACACAACGAAATAGATTACCTGGAGAAAATTGAAAGACTTGGGAGGCTAGTTAATGGAAAAGTACCTGGACTATGTGGAATCAATATGGCCATATTATTGCAGAATAATAAGGTCTTTGAAAAGGGCAAATTTAATTTAGTTTTTGAGCACTAGAAATTGGGATTTTTCTTCGCAGTAGGGAAATTTTTCTGAAGGCGGAAATGGATGAACCTCTTTTTGGGTTCTTGATCCCTCGAGCATTTTGAGGACACCGGAAACTATGTAGTGTAGTCAAATTTTTTGAAATTCATTTTCTCGAATGAATTCCGAGCACTTCCATCTTCTGTTGCTGTTGTTTATTTGGATCTATGGTGATGGAAATATAAATGATGTCCTATAATCAATGAGTGTATACATTTATGTGTAAAATTTGTGGGGAAGGTTGGTTGTCTTCAAGTTTTTCTCATCTTCTTGACTTCCTCCGGGTTTCATTTTTGTAATCATTTTTTTGAATTTTTTGTCATTTTTTTTAGTATTTATCACTTTTTTTTTTGGATTTCTATTATTTTTTGGTGTTTGTCACTTTTATTTTTCAATTTTTTGTCACTTTTTTTTTTATTGTTTGTTACCTTTTTTGAGTTGGTCACTTTTTTTATGACAAATATCACTTTTTAATAAAAGTGACATTGTTACTTTCTTTCTTTTTAAATAAAAAAATATTACTTAACTTTACACAGTATTTTTTTTACTTTTCATAAGATTTTTCAAAAATCCTTACTTTAGGGGTATTTTTGTAAATTGCACATGTGAGAAGTTTTTATTTGGAAGTGAAGACTATGGTGTGGTGGGCAAGACATGATCTTTGTAGACTTTTCGGATGAAGTTCTTATGAAAGCTGGGGAGAAGTCTGCATTAGAGTAAACGACCTTTGTGCAAAATTGTAGATTAACCTTCGAGTCTTGAAAACTACGTTGGTGCAACTGTCTCAAATTTTAACATTTAAAAATAAAAAAAGAAAAGCTCGTGTTTGTACGGGGTTGTCATGAATCATTCCAATGAATGCACATTAATTTTGTTTTTCCCCTCAATGAATGAGAATAGCACGAGGCATACGTAAGGCACACTGGATTTTTCCCTGCGTACATGGAAATATGTTCGCCAACGCAGCACCACAGCACCTGTATGGTGTCTTTTTTTTTTTGGCCAAAAACCAATGAAAATGGCCTAGTGTCCGTCTGTAAGAATTCTGTCGAATATTTTCTGTACGTGTGGCATCAATCGGTACACAGTATTTTGTACTTTTTTATTTCTTTGATGGTAAACTCCATAGAGATAATGGTGGATGACGAATTTAGTATTTGATTAGCTGTAAAGAAATCACTGCACATGGAGAGCAGTTGCATTGTCGTGTAATGTTTACTATTTAGTGGTCGTTAAGTTTCAGAACCACTTTCTACCTCTACCATAGAGGTACGAATGCTCACCGAGCACATTGTGAAATCTTGACCCAGTCAAGTCTCTGCGTTGAAACTTTGACCCATACTTTGAGTTCAAGAGAAATAATTCATCGATTCTTTTGTTTTCTAGCTTCCGTTTATGTCAATCGCCAAAGGAGGAGAAAAAGATAATTGAAGAAAAAACTGTAACCGCTAAATTGACTACCAAACGAGATCATTGATATGGTGGTCGACGGGTGCTGCTACAATTTATGTTGCCCTGGCCATTGATTGTGCACGCCATATTAAAGTGCTGATACGTTGTGCACACACGAAGAAAGAATAATTGAAGTAAAAAACTGAAACTGCTAATAAGCCTTCACGAGATTTTATGACCTTGGTTATGCTTATACACCTACGATATATTATAATAAATAAGATTTTATTTTATTTTATTTCATTTTTAAACATATATAATCCTATCATCAAACATGACATGGTTAATTTACAGCAAAGAACCACAAATATAATGCATAAACAAATCCTGAGGTCTAGATCTACTAAAAATAATCTCATATTACGAGTTAATTTTGTCCACGTGTGGACCTACAATTTTTACAACTTGACCGATTGCCACATCAGCAGGGACATGTGATAATCATACTCACAATGGGTGAGAAATCATTTCTACTAGACCTACATGGATTGCCAGCACAGATCCCGGGCTGGGGGAATGTAACATAATAATCAAATGGAGTGATTGTGAAATTGAAAGGTAACATGGCATGGAGGAAATAATAATAACCTTCAAGGGAAAAAAAAAAAAAAAGAAGCTAGAGGCTCATGTTAAAAGTAACAAATGTGGTTGAATAGGTCTTCAACTGTTTGGATACAGAAGTCGTCACGTAAAACTTTATCTTCTCAAGCCGTTGGATTTGGAACAAACTCATGTAAAATTGATGTGTATATATCATGAAAATCAAACCTAGATCATCCGCCTATCCCCATTTGTGTGTAATACATAATATTTTCTTATGGATCAAGAATTGATCCATGGATAAGTAGTGTACAATTTAACGAGTTATGTAATTTGTGCTAGTTCGTTGCCCTCGAAAAATCTGGGCTTATTTTTTTTCTCTCTTCTGCTATGTTCACTACATAATATCCAAGCTCACCATAAAATGAAGCCAACCCAGCAACCCTAGACAAGGTACAAACTCTCACCATGATCAAAGAGTAATGATATATATAATCCAGCTTAAAAAAAAAAAAAGCAAAATGCTACCTATAGGTTAGTTTTTGAAGATATCCAAACAAGTCACTGCACTCCACCATGAAACACTAATACTCCATAAAAAAGAATTAAAATGAAAATAAAATAAAATACAATTCCTGGATTATTTTGTACCATCTTTACCATGATCCTCCTGGACCTCCACCTATTACTCCATTCCAATATTCTGTTGAATCTCCATTTTGATCTCTATCTAGCTCAACATCATCAGTTGTTTTACTCTTCGAATCTTCAAATGGAAAAAGAAGCTTCCCACTTGTTTCTTCCTCCCCCTGGAAACTTCCATAATTACTTCCAAGTCCATCCAAAGAGAAATCCAAAGAGGGTCTGAATTCAGGCAAAGGAAACCCTGACGGGTATACTATGGTTGGATCAGTAATTGACATAGGCAAGAAGGAATTCAAGCCTCTTGATGAAATTCCTGTCAAGAGCTCCAAAGCTGAGAGGTTCGACGAAGTCAAGGAAGATGAAGAAGGGATACTATTGTCTTTGTTGGCAATGTTTGCACAAGTTTCGAAACCATGAGGAGGGAATGAAAATCCCAAGTTGAGATTTCCTTGGGGTTCCTCGGTTTTAGGGTTTTGCGACTGCGAGATTGTCAAATCAGAAAATCTAGCAGGATCTCCATCAGAAATCATTTTTGACGATGACGAAGAGGATGAGGATGACGATCTTTTGTTCTTTCTTGAACTCCCTCCAACTGGAATGTTTCTGAGAGATCCACCTTCAGTCCAATATCTTTTGCATGTCTTGCAAAAATACCTTGGTTGAGAGAGGCTGTAATTATTGTAGTAACAGAATTTTGTGTTTGTTGAGTTGCATCTTGGACAGTTCAAGGCTTGATCTTTCTGTGGCCTCTTCCTTTCTAATGAAGGTATAGGGCATGTACTTGTCGCTATCTCTTCCATTGGTTTCACCGAAATATCCTAAAAGTTCAAGAAGACAAACAAATTAAAAAGCCTCAAATTATCTGATACGCAATATGTTTGAAACGCGATATTATACAAGACTATGCTGTATTGTCTAAAAGTGTTGAATCTACCTTACTGGACTGTGTATGTATAATTATTCAAGCTTCAAGATCAAATTAACAGAAAATAAACACCAAGAACTAAAGAAGATACAGACATGAAAGATACAAACAAATAAAGTCAGTTGCTTTACACTTTTTAAGTATCATCAACAGCAAATTATGACAAATTTTATCTTTTTTCACTCCTTTATAACATAAGCAAAAGGGAAAGTAAAGTACAGCACATTTTGAAAAGAAGCAAAAACAATACACTTGAAAAAAAAATAGTGGATTATCTCTATACCTGAGGCCATTGAGCAGTATCCATTTTGATGAAGGAGATGAAGAAGGTACTTTCGCAAGTTCAAAATTGGTAATTGTTTTCTTTGATCAAGTAGCTTATATATAAAAGTAGGAAAATGGATGATTGACCTGGTAAATGGCTGTGCTATTTATGTTCTATTTAAGTACATAGGGTGTGAATTTGGTCGTATTTTGAGGCGGCTTCTGCGTCACACTAGACTCGATATGGCCCTTCAGCATATTTTAACGTCCCTACAATAAATTCTTGAGGTTGAGAGAGATCTAGAGAGAAATTTGTACATTCAAATTCCTATTAATTGATCTAGTTTCTTCCTATAGAGAAAAGATTAGAATCCATTAGTTCTTGAACTGAATGATAAAAAATTTTGAGTATCCGATTCCCACTCATGGCATGGATAGGCTAGAGAGGATTTTTTTTTTTTTTTTAATACAAGAATGTTATTTATTATTATTCTGACCAGAAGAATTTATGTCTGTGTGCAGAATAATAGTATATTATTGTAAATAGTGGGTGGTTGTGCTTGCATTATATTACTGAGACAGGAGTATCTTTTCTGACAAGAGTAGGTTGAACTGAGAAGTTAAGAATATCCTGATTTGTCAATTATAAGTAAATATTATTTTCTAAAAGGCAGTATTTAAATTTAAAAGTAAATGAACATTTTCAAAATAGCAGTTCATAGTAAATCATAATTTCTAAAACGCCGCATGAAAAATGTAGTGTGTGTGTGTATACCCTGTTTGTTTCGCATTAAAATCAGATTTTAATCTAACTCAAGGTCAAACAGTCAATACTATCCACATTTTTTATGGGTCCCACAACTTTTCAACCACATATTTAAAAAATTTCTACACAATCAACTAAAAATCTAATTTTAATCCCCACCAAAAACCCACATAATAAATTCTCGTATTTTTTATAATGCAAAATGTTATTTGTTAAACCTTGTTAATCAAGAGCACGTAAATTATATTTTATAAAAAACAATATATAAGTATAATTACCCCTAGCATATTCTTTGATTTAGTTGGCCTATCATGACTATTTATGAAAAAAAAGGCCACGTTTGGTATCTTTCCCAAACATGTTATAATTATGTATTGTGTGCATCATAACTTAATATATAGCTCATATTTGGTACATATTAAAATCTAAATTTTAATCTAAATTAAAGTCAACAATTAATTTTAACATATTTTATAGGTTACACAACTTTTCAATCACACATTTCACCAGTTTCAATAAAAATATGATTTTAATCGCACCAAANATATTAAAATCTAAATTTTAATCTAAATTAAAGTCAACAATTAATTTTAACATATTTTATAGGTTACACAACTTTTCAATCACACATTTCACCAGTTTCAATAAAAATATGATTTTAATCGCACCAAATAGGGCATAATCATGTCAATTCAAAAACTTCATACATCATTAGTCATTACTATGCCTGCCTCAAAATTAAAGAAAACTAAACAATATATATATATATATATATATATATATATATATATATATATAGACACACACACTTAAAGAAAATATCAGAAAAAATCTTGAACTTTATGAAAATGTTATAGACACCTTACATTTAAAAATTTAAATTAATCTATCATATTTCTAGTATTGAGAGAGAGAGAGAGAGAGAGAGAGAGAGAGATGATTTGCTAAACAAATAACATGGCACATCAATCCATTGATGCATAAATTTATAGAATATTTGATTTAACAAAATAGTTATTTATAAGAATAATTAAATATCAAATTACCAAAAGAGATATAGTGATAGGATTTATTTCAAAATCATATCACATTAACATAGCATTCTATTATATAACATAGTCATCATTTAAAAATAAATTTTGAAGCTGTATAATATCTTAATGAATTAACATGTTATTTTTTTAAAGCTAAAATATATTTGAATTGTGAACTGTATATTTATAATTAACATCTTTTTTCTACTTATAAATTTTTAATTATGAATTTTTATGATAAGATTGCATTTATCAATATTTAAATTATGTATACATAGTGTATATATAAGAGAATATTACAAAAACCTCTATTGAGATTTATTTTTTATAACAGATTTCCCTCTTCAGCTAAAAATAAATATATATTTTTTATTTTATCCCTCTATACTATTTTAAAATTGTTATATTATAATATTTAAACTAAATATTTTTTTTATTTTGAATTTCTTAAATATACTTTTTATACTTTTCATTTAGAAGAATTCATTTTAGTTTTTTTTTTAAAAGTACCATTATGATTATTTTTATAAAATTCTTAATATCAATAAATAGTTTTTTTTTTTCAAATACGATTGACAAATAATTAACAAATCAAACATAAATAAATGTTTTATAATAATTTAATAAAGCTACTTGAAGATTTTTACCATTATAAATATTAATAGATTTTATAAAATTATTAAATATAGCATTTTTCAAAAATAGTTAAAAAAATATTTTACAAAGCAACATAAATAAACGTTTTAGAATAATTCATATTTAATTTATGTATAATTTAAATGTTAAAGTCAAAACTCTAATTTTAATCACACTTTTAGTTAGGCTTGGGCGCGGTTTGGTTTTAATCGGTTTTAACCTTTATCCGAAACTAAAACCAAATTTGTCGGTTTGGTTGAATTTCAATTTAAACCAAACCACCCGAACTCTTAAACCAAATCAACCCAAATCAAATTGGTTTGGTTCGATTTGATTAGTCGGTTTGCACTTTTAGTCCAAATTATTATTATTATTATTATTTTAAAAAAAAGTGTCTCGAATCTAAAATAACAATCATAATGAGCTTCATCGAAGTTGCAATATCAAATTTCAGCAGAAAGAAGCACACAAAGTTCATGTTCAATTCATAAGCTAAGATTTTGATAGATGCTATACCCATACATAACAAATGTTGAAAATAAGTTAATGAGATAGCATTTAGACATAGTGGTAAAGTTTTTACACACACACATATATATATTAATTAAAAGTGCAATACACGGAGCAGAAAAATAATTCAAAAGAATCGACAAATTTGGAATTGGAAACAAAGAACTGCTTGTAGATATCAAAAGTTCTATAAATTAAAAATATTAATTTCATAACATGATGCTTCTGTAGATATATGAACAATTCAGACAAGCCAAAGGTACTGCACCTAATTTAATTAAGCGAGTTGTGTTTGGTCGGTTAACCGTCTGTTTGAAATCTTAGTCCATAACCAACCCGACCCGACGTAGTAGTGGTTAAATATTAATCAAATCGAACCAATTTGATATTTCAAACCAACACAGCCGGTTCGATTCGATTGATTTGGTCGATTTTTTATTTTTTTCCAAGCCTACTTTTAGTAAGACCTACTCTTAATATTCACTTATCCATTATGCATTTCTAATATGATATAATTTCAACAACTTATAATGAAATTCATAGATGCACTTCACATGCTACATTTCACAGGTAACAAAAAACAACTTATGCTACAAATTTTACGAATTTTTCATAACGAATATTAAAATGGACCAAAATACCGCTAATCGAAAATAACTAATTACAACCTTCGCATTATATTGTTTCAAATTGGTATAACAAATTTTTAAAAAATTTTTTTTTTTTTTTGGTATTCTCCTAATGTTCAATAATAATTTCAATTTCATCTTAAAATTAATTTTTTTCTCTTGTTCGTCTATCTATCAATAAACTAACATTTAGTAGATTTTCTTCATTGCATCACTTACCTAACTGTTTTCCACTTCAATTTTTTACACAAAATTATCACATTGTTTGGCCCCCATTTTGGAGAATTTATAAATTAAGTGTATCAATTTTTACAAAAAATTGATGAGAGAATGTGTAGCTGAAAAATAATGAAAAGTTTTAGATTTGTGCGTAATATTATTTTATTTAAAAAATAAATGGTTAAAATTAATAAAGAGAAAAATTTTAATCGGGGCCAAATAAGGGCATATATTTTTAGTAATTGTATTTATATTTTCTTCTGTCATATGAAGCTTTCTCCCATAATTGACTGTTTTTAATTTTATTCATTGAACAAAAATTATTAAATAGAAACTAACAATTAATTTTTTATTTGCTTTTACAACGTAGAAACTAGAAAGAGTCAATTAATGAAGTACCTTTATACTTTTTAATATTTTGTTAACTTACTAGGAACTAATTTTTATTTATTTGACGTTAGAGTTTATGAAAAAGAGGTAGTAAGTTTTATAAGTCTCACGCAAGAAAAATTATCTTTTGAAAAACAACAATTAATGAAAATCAATAATTAGAAAATATATAGTATGTGAACGTTGCACGAGGTATTGTGTGATTTGTTAGTTCAATTGGGGTATTTTTTATATTTAACTATTTGAAAATTTTATAGCAGATATGTATTTTTTTTGTAACCATTATCTGAAGTGTAGTATATAAAAAGTAAATTCATAAAACACACTATGTAAAGTGTAATTACACCCTATAATACAAGAAAAAGCTTCAATTGAATAGTTCCATATGCACATGTGGTACGATCATCCACAAAATTTGCAACGCCATAGATCTAGAGCCATTAAAATCGTGACTTCTCGATGTCTAAGGTGACAAGAAAGAGAAACAATATGCGATGTCGAAGTGCACGATTTGAGTGACTTGAGGTTTGAGATGCTGTGATTTGAATTAACGATAATCTTACCCCATGTGCTATAGGATCGTTATATCGAAACTTATCTCCTATATACAAGGTGTAAAGTTGTTTATAGCTATTCAAATTAATATAACTTTAATGATCTTCATCCTTTTATTCAAAACATGTTTGTAGTATGTGTAGACGAAACGTATCGAGTTAGTTTTTCTAAATTATGTTTAGAACTAGGTAGATTGTAGTAATCATCAAACAAATAACAAGCTAAGTAAATTTGACCTACAATCTCATAACATAGCTCAACTTTTACAATAGAATGCACCATTAATACATAGTATTTGTTTAGATGCCACCTTGACAATGAAAAATACATCACAATTTATATTGTCTGTGTAATTAATTATCACCTAGATGAGTGCTAAATACGTGTAGTGCTACAAAGCATTATGTTTTTTAGCGGATAGTTTTTATGTAAAAGCTAAAAAAAATAATTCATCCACAAACATCTATTAAAATGAGAAGAATTTACTTAGGGTGTGTTTGAACCACATTATTTTGGAAGAATGTATTGTGGAACAGTCGATTGATGAAGAATGTGTGATTGAAAATGAATGAAAAGTAATTGATACGATAGAAAATATTATTTTATTGAAGAATATATAGTTAAAAATGAGTAGAAGAATGAAAATGAAGATGAAAATTTTAATTTGACTCAAATGGGAACTTAAAATTAAATTAAATTGTAGTTATTATCAAACTTGGCAAAACATGATCCTAGTATTTGATGTTTAAAATTTTGTCGAGTTTGATGTTTAAAATACTGAAGAATAGTTGTAAATGTACGCTCCAACTACGGACGGCCAGAAGCCGGGATTGGGGAAGGGTCCCACTTTGACGTTGACTCTACAGAATAGTGATCTGATGTATTGGGCGGTGGTGATTGCGATTGTGGTGGAATTTTGGGTCTACATGAATGTTCTCATGCTTTTTCAGTTTCCTACCCAAACCAAGGAAGGAACAATTCTTGACCGTTGGATTGAAAAATGTGGCCCCGCTAGTTCTATTTAGCCAATTATGTCACGTCATTGCGGCTCTAACTACGTGGACACCAAATAAATGGGTGCGTTTACACGCTCTATGTCAACCATGCTACTATACCAACAAGACTGATATAATATCACAACTTATTCCATCATTAAATGATTTAAAATACGATCAATTTTTTCATTCAATCATATCTTATTAACACTCTTTATGTTAATGCATCTGTTAACATCTTTCTTTCAAAGTGACTTTACTCGTTTCATGTTAGTTCTTCATGTAAAATAAAAATAAAAAATGGTTTAAATATTATGCCCTTATTTGAACCCCATTTTTCACCCAAAAAATGATTTTATAATAGTGACTTTTGAAATAATATGTGGCTCAAAGTTGAAAAAAATGAGTCTACGTGCAAATTATTTTATTAGAAAAATATATGATTGAAAATGAATTTTAAAAAAAATTAGTTTTTTTTTTTTTTTAATAATGAGACTCAAAAAGAGACTATAATAAGTAGTGGGATATGGAGCCTATGTTTGGTCTCTATTTTCTCAATACCTTATTTTTTCAAAATTTATTTTCAAGTACTTATTTAAAAAAAAAAAAAACACTATTTGAAAATAAATTTTCCTATCAAAATGGGGCTCAAACATGTGCTAAATTAAAGGACAAAACCCAGTTAAAGTGAAACACCATTCTTAGCTTTGAATTGATTACGATTTTGTGAATTTTGTCCTAAATTTTATGCACGGGAGAGGAGAGTGGAGACAACCAAATTGATTTTCTTTTCATCTCTTCCAATATAAAAAATGATTGATCCATCGAATACCCATTTATAGAAGTGATACTAGCAATGCAGATTTAACGTTAATAACTTATAAAACGAAGCCTTTATGGATGAGCCTCACTAGCTATATATTTCTACAATCATATTGCTTGTACAATTAGTTTTACAATGTACAAGTTGACAAGATCCTGATCATTGATTGTTTTTCAAATCAATGATCAGAATCTTTATACATCTCACATTGTCTAATTAATTAGACAAATTTATTGTACAACTAACTTAATTCAAATTACTATATGGTACTAGTTTAGGAATCAATTTCCTTGAAAAGTTATCAAAGGCCTTTATTGAGTTGGGTGAAAACGTAAACAGGCCCAATTAAAATGGCTCACTAACATCTTACAAAAGCCTAGTTGTTATCTAATCCTTTAGAATATCTAGGCCTAACACCAACCAAGTTATGTTATAAACTGTTATAGTATGTCACTATTTGGATCTTCAGGAATTTGTAATATTTTCTTGAACGTTTCTGGTTACTTTTATATTTGTAAATGTAATTCAAGAAAAAGAAATATAAAATAGATAATTATTTTCGTAATTTGTCAATGAATTGGAATACAAATTCTATATATCCACTTTCTTAGTAGACATCAACTTATAAACCGAAATCGAGAAATCTTTACTCGTGAAAATCCTATCCGACAACATTTACAAAGTGGTGAAGGAACCATATATATATCTATCGTGTTGGAATTGAAAAGGCATTTAGTATATATATATATATATCATCTCTTCAAATGTCGTTTTGTTTATCTATAATTTAAAGTTTGTAACAATATAATTTGGAAAATCAAGTGAATATATAAAGAGATGGGATCCAAGGGAAGCCATTGTTCTTCCTCCAAGATGTTGCTAGTGGAGTTTTGATTATATAGCCTATGTTGATCCCCATTTTTTCAAAACTCATTTTCAACCGTATATTCTCCTATAAAATATTATTAATGTAAATCGAAAATTTTTCCTTGTTTTTAGTATGATCCATGATATGAGAACAAATTCGGGCAATGATCTGTAGATCATTGAGGAAGGACATATGGTTAGGTCATGAGGAAGCAGTTCAAAGAAGTAATGTGACTACTTGCTCAAGTCACGGTGGACAAAACATTGATCACGGAAAGCAAAGAGACAAATTTCATGTTGGGCATGGGAGATGAAACGAAGTGAAATTACTTGATTTAAGCAATGGACGAAGATGCTGGTTGGTCAGCATGCCCCTTTATTGAAATCAAAGAGGAGGATTTCAATTGGTCTATGCGACTACATAAATTTACACTATGCGGCTGCATAGTACATTCCTGGACGTGAATTTTCTAAATTTCGCGTAATTTTCTATTTTAGTTAAACCTATATTTTGTGATATATGTTGTTATTTTTAAGGTTTAATTCCGTTTTTAAGTAAATTTTACGAGTTCCATATAAATAGAACTTATTCCATTCATTGTAAAACACACAATTTGAGAGATTATTGCGAGTCATATTGCATTCTTCTCGCTCTTCATTTAATTAATTTTGAACTTATCAAGAATTAAATTCTTGTGGCATTCTACAATTTATGGTTCATAAGTTTTGGGATCATGAGTCAAAATATTGTTAGCTATTGTTTTGGTTCTTTGGTTCAATAATTTATTGGGTTGGGCTTTTCAAACGTTGATTTTTGACTTTCTTGGGTTTCCTATAGTTTTGTCGTGGGTTCCATAGCTACTAGTGTTACGTGGGTTCGCAAAATTTGGTATTAGAGCAAGGCTCTAAAAATCAAGATTATATTATTTTTTCTTTTGTTTGAGTCTTTGTTTTTCATTCTCCTTATTCTTTAATTTTTTTTCGTCTTCAATCCATAAAATTTCAAAACTAGTATGTGTGCTAATTTTGCATCTAAATTAGTTTTTTTTTCTTTTTCTAGTATCTAACTTGAATTTCCGAGAAAAAAGTCGAAAACTTGCCAGCAGCATACAATTTTTTTTTTTTAGTAAAAAAAATTCAAATTCAAAAGTGTCCAATTCAAATTCAAGGATTGCCTTCTTAATTGTTTTCCTTAGTTTTCCATTCAAAGTGCCAATTTTTACTTCTCGAGTCATTCTAAAGTCAATTTTTCTTACTCAAATCTTTGTTTGAAACTCAAAAATGAATAAATTTTGATTGAAATCGAATTAATTTTTTGATACACTTGCAAGAAAGTATTGAGTGAAAAAATGAAGAGTTGTAGGACTAATAGAGGAAAAAAGTCAAATTGAGTGATACACACGTGAGACAAATATTAAACTATATTTAGGATGTCTGACAGAGATGATTCTATTTCAAGGGAGAAGAATAGTCAAGTCATCTTAACAGATGAGGTGATACGACGATTTGAAAGGTTGTTTGGTGATATAGAAGATATAATGGATCGGCAAGAGGTGTAGATGGAGAGGCAATACACATTACTTGCTACTTTGTATAGAGGAACAACATAGAGAAATTCCTAACAGAAGGAGGAAAGGTAAGCGGGATTATAGAATGAATTTTGCTAGTAAATGCGAAGTGGATAGTGAAATTAATGAGGATCCATTGTTGGATGTCGAATTAGGAAGAATAAGGGATGGAGAAGTTAGACATGAAAAGAGGGATAGAAATCATTTTGGAGATGGTGTTGATAGAAGTTTGGAAAATATCAAAATTACAATTTCTTCATTCAAAGGAAGAGTGATCTGGAGGAATACTTGGAGTGGGAAAAGAAAATAGAGTTGATATTTGATTGCCACAACTAGTCGAAGGAAAAGAAGGTAAATATTGATGTACTTGAATTTACCGATTGTGCTATCATTTGGTGGGATCAAGTAGTAATATCTAGGAGTATGAACCGTGAGAGACCTATTAATACAATGGAAGAATTGAAGGTTATCTTAAGGAAGATGTTCGTGCCTAATCATTGCTATAGGGAGTTTCATAATGCAAAGCATCTACCAAGGTTCTCGAAGTGAGATTGAAATTGTTATGATTAGAACAAATGTTGAGGAGGATAGGGAGGCCACTATGACCCAGTTTTTGAATGCTTTGAATAAGGAGATAGATAATGTGGTAGAGTTGCTACATTAGCATGCCTTCCAACTACCCTAATGTAGACAGCCCAAGACCACTACCCCAGCCCAATCCATTTAATTCAAAACGTTAGATGGTTTTACAGCTCCAGCCTCCATTTCAATTCATCACCTCCTCCACCTCCACCTTTGGCCTCCACCTCAGATTTCGCCCCTATCACAACACCCATTACCCACTCATTGACTCCGTCTCCGTCCATGTTCCGCAGTTGTTCGACTTTGAGCCCTAGACCAGTTGACTAGATGTTTCGCCTCTGTGCCGTCGTTTCTTTATTCTTCAATAATTGGAAGTAGGATTAGGTGAAGCCCTTGACTAGTTGACCTCGAACCCAGTCAACTTATGCAGTTAGCACTTCCCTTTTTTTTTTTTTTGTTATGTTAATTTGTTCTAATGTTTGAATTTTTACTTTTTAACTTATAAAATTATCACTTTGCTTATTAATTGGTCAAAGTATACAATTGATTTAGCAATTGGCTACCAGACTTCCTTCCTGCCTCTGTGACTATGACTGTAAGTTATTGCCTTCACTGTCACTGAAATTTGTAATTTTGTGAAGTGTGAATTACATAAATTCTGAACGGAGTATTTCCTTGTGAATTGTCTAGTGAATTACCCCTCTGAATTGTTATAGAATTGCCCCTGTGAATTACATTAAATAGTAATTGGATATCTAATGTTTATATGCAGATATGAAATGAAGAGATTCTTTCAAAGAAAAACTAATGTGTACAACGTAAACGTTGATAGGGGGATGTCGAATAATGTGAAATTTGATGTCACTAAACTTCCAACTGGTCTTGGTCTAAGGATACCCATTTTGGATTACAATGCTAACATCTGAGATCAAGTTCGATGAGTATATATGTTAAAGGGTCCTTGTCAGTTTGTCAGCCCCAAGATCATGACTTTCCAAAATGACAATTTGGATTAAAAGCTAGACGATTCAATCTTTCTTGGTTTAAAGAGTTCGGTTCTTAGTTTGAGTAAGAGTAGAAAAAGATGTTGCTTGTTGTTTGTATTGTTATCTTTTCAAAATAAGTTCTGGAAAGAAAGGTGGAGGTGTGTCTGGTGAAGGTTTTACATATTGAAAAGATAAAAAAAGTTTCATACTCACATAATAAAGTTTACATTAAGTGCGAATCAAGACCAACAAATTCAATTCATTTTCTACGAGCAGTCAGAACAAGTAAGGAGTGCATATGTTACCTGTCTATATGCATCTATTGATTGTGTTCAACTTCTATTGCGACAAGGG
>CAIGRP010075428.1:0-19576 GCA_903798385.1 Fraxinus cuspidata | reverse complement strand
ATCTATGTGTTATCCTATATATGATATCTCCATCGCATGTTTATTTGCTCTCGATTGATTACTGTGACTATCTACTTCTACTTGGGTGTTCTTGATCTTAGCCCCGGTGAGTATATAGAGTAGGTATGTTATGTGTTTCGGACCCGAAACACGAGGTAATTCCAGGTTCAGCCAACTTAAAATTTAATTCCAACCCTACTCTATATGTTAGCCTATGCATAAATTTATAAATTTAGTTAAAGTCAAATATTAATTTTTTAATCATATATTCATAACTATTAATCATTATTATCAAAGCATTTTGTTGAACTCACTACTACTACTCACCCTTATTTTGATGAGTTGTGATGGACTCTATATGGTATTAGATGTGGATGTAATGGCATAGTTCACAAAAAGTAGACGTGGTCGATTTATTAGCTCCAAATTTTACTGTGCGAAATTACAGCATATTTTAATATAGTAAATAAAAATGTGTCCATATATAACAGCGTGTTGAGAAAAAAATATGCATTCTTTGTATATTTACCTAAGTTACATGGAAATATAAAACAAAACATGACACGACACCAATTGATCCATGAAAAAATTATTTCTAAATTAAGAAATAAGACAACAAATGATGTGGAAATAGTAAAAAAAATAAAATTATATTTATAATTTATGTATTCAATATTGAATTTTAAAAGAATATTTAACATTAATTCACACCCCAAATCACCTGTTAGTTCTTGTAGTATTAGAACTAAGCTTGAAATTATGTAAACTTTTAGTTAAAACTCACAATTAATTAATAAGAAGGCTCATAATAATGGGCAATTCTTAATTCAAGTTTTCAATAAATTTTGATAAAAAATCCATAAAAATTTCCCTGTAATCTAGATGTCCATGTACACTCACCAAGATATAAATAAGTAAATAACACACATGTTAAACAAAAAGTATATACAACATTTGTCACTTTCACGAGACTCACAATATTTATCATTTTCAACCATACATTACATCATATTTTATTAAAGCCCATTAAAACATTTATTAAAAATTTTGTCAAACAACTACATAGTTAATAGTGCAAAACGAAACACGGGAAAATAAATACATTGTAGCATCGAGTTTGGATAGTAAGGAACCGTAGCATCTAAGGACGTCTATCATTTTACTATTCCAAGACTGACTAATAATACACAATAGGCTCGAAGTCCCCTAATTTTGAAAGGTAAGTGAGTTTGAACGCTATGTTAAATGTACCATCGATATTACACTATGTGGGTACTTGTATAGGTGTGACATACTAGGGATATTTCGCTCTTAATAAATAGTGAATGGACGAGGTAAAATGAGAAAAAGGGCAGGGCACATAACTCCGGGGTCCCTTTTTCCTCCTTTCCACTTTCCAAGTCCATTTTCCTGGTTTGAGTGTCCCCACACGCGCGTTTCCACGTGGGAGTATTGAAAAAGCTGGCAAGAGCCTATAAATATACTGTCAGAAATGCACGTGTTCACATTTTTTCTTGCTTCCTATTACTCTGCATGCGTTTACTAAAATTTCATAATTTCTTCTTAGCTGGCCTCAATGTAGAAGTACAATGTTAATTATTTCAACTTATGGTCAATTTGATTGCCAGTGTAGAAAATAGATGGAAAAAAAATGAATTTAAAAAAAAAAAAAAATTTATCTAGAACTTATTTTCCAAAAAATTGTTAATTAAGTGTGTTTGATTGGTATAATTTTTCACCTAGAAAATTTTAAAATTTTAGATCTTTTTGTATTCGTTTGACTTTGTTTTACATGAAAATTGTCCATTAAAGTGATAATTTTTTTCACAATTGGTTATAAAATTTATTTCCATTGCAAAAAAAAAAAAAAATTCCAAAAAAAATCATTTTTTAATCAAAGTTTAGTGTTCTTTTGGCTTTGTTTTACATTGAAATTGTCCATTAAAATGATTTTTTTTTTTTACAATTGGTTATAAAATTTGTTCTAATTGCAAAAAAAAAAAGTGGAATTCCATTTTCCACCATAAAGGTGGGAAAACCAATTCAAGCAAAAATGGGAAAATGTGCACGTGTGAAGTGTTTGTGGAAAATCATTTTCATGGAAATTTTGTGCCATCAAACATTACAAAAGATGGAAAATGTTCATGAAAAATCCATGATATCAAACTTGGCCTTATGGAAAAACATATCTTTTGGAATATTGAATAATATTTATTAAAAGTAAAAAAAATTAAATTTATTGGTATAATATTTTATTGTGAAAATGTGTGATTAAAAATGAGTTTAAGAAAAAAGAGTTCAAATAATTATAGACAAACCAGGGCCGTTCTTTTTCTTGCTTTTTAATTCTTTTGTGGTGTTTCTTGTTCAACTAGTGAAGTTTGGTTGGCGTATTAGATCAGTGATGGCGTCATAATTTTTCCGGAGCTTGATTTCTTTGGAATCCATATTTTGAACAGAAAAATTGTTAATGGGCGAGTATAAAATAATAAATTAAAGATGGTTATTAAAATTGAATTTAATAATCTATTTTTCATTTGTCACTCGTCGAGGTAAGTTCTTAGTACCATGTCGAGGTATTTATGGTAAAGTTTGTGAAGCATCTCTCGAATAGAATTGCTATACGACGAGTTCAAAACAATGAGTTTAAGATGACCATTAAAAATATATTTAATAATTCTTGGTAATATTGAAAAAAAAAAATTTATTATGTTCTTCAATCGCCAATGTAGATTTTTGTATTGTTTTCGGGTATTCTAGGCAAAATAATTTTAATTCATAAAAATAGTCTATTATTATTTTAACTTCATAAATTGGCTCAAACAATATTTAGCCCTCTTCAGAAATTGATGACATGCTCAACTCTGAGTTCCTGTTTAGTCTTCATATTCTAAAACATTATTCTTCTGAAATTTATTCAACCTCACATTTTTTTCTCAAATTTTATTAAAAATCTAATTTTTAACTAAAACAAATCGTAACTAAATTTCACACACGTCTAAAAACTACTTGTAATCCACCCTCCCCCGCATACAAATAGTATTTTCGATCTAAATGATAAAATATGTTGATGGTAAAAAAAAAAGTACAATTTAAAAATTGAAAATTTCAGATTATAATGTGGTTCAATAGTATTTTCGATAAATTCCCCAGAGACTTCTCAATGTTGTATAAGTTTGGCATTCATGTATTCAACATACAATTTGTTGTCATCCATCTCCGAAATTAACAAAGTATATTTATACGAAAGTTAAATTACCACGTAACATTCATCAATTTCAGTGATTAATTGAAGTAAGAGGATAATTTTAGCGTGTTCAAATTGTTAAATAAAAGTTAAATTAACCATTTAATTTTTTTTGGAATAAAAAATCTTTGTACCCTTTTATTCCGACGTCACAT
Source organism: Fraxinus cuspidata (assembly GCA_903798385.1). Taxonomy (NCBI): domain Eukaryota; kingdom Viridiplantae; phylum Streptophyta; class Magnoliopsida; order Lamiales; family Oleaceae; genus Fraxinus; species Fraxinus cuspidata. The sequence goes on along the minus strand of CAIGRP010075428.1, from coordinate 16,174 downwards.
GAGTGTCACGCAATTATTTAACATTTCAATAAATATGTTTCTGTAGTTGAGGGCATGGGTACAACAATATAGGTGTCACACTTTGGAGTAGACCTAATATTTTTACCACTATTTCACTGCAACTATAAGATTGGGAAAGCTGACAACGTTATAATAAAATTCGACCCAATAATAGTATAAAATGTAGAAAGTAGCAGTGTTCAAATTACAGTCAGATTTTGAGTTCACCAGAATTTGCAAATGGCTGAGGGCATACGACAAATAGTACAAAAATTAAAGATGGAGAGCACGTGTGGGGAGCACAGAAAAAGACACTGCAAGGGAGCCAAGTATTTTGTACAGCGTACGCACAAGCTCTCAAAGGATTCTCCCTGTCGGAGGACTACCCATCCTACGTTCCGACCTTATTATACAAGTCAAGTGTTTTCAAAGTCGACCTAACAGGAAAGGAAACGCGTACCATGCCTACTCCAATTCTTCGCGGAGTAAAATGGGACGGTATATTTTGTCATCTTTAAAAATAATGTCCTCTCTCGACAATTTTAAACGTTACTCCATATGCGACTAATGGGTTAGGAATAATTATTGGATCGAAAAAGAGAGGAGGCAAGGGGCGTGGGGAGTGGGATAGGGCATGGTCGGTGAGGTGGGCGGGTTAAAGGATGTAAACTTGTTTGAAAGTCAAAATTAACAATTAATTTTAACTATATATTTAATTGGATTCAAAACTTTTTAACCACATATTTTATTAATTTTATCAAAATTTACTGAAAATATAATTTCAATTCCCCAAGTAGAGGCTAAATACATAAAGTCCTATCAAATTGAAGTACAAATCAATTAACCATGAGAGTGAAACAAGTTTCAATAAATCGACGATTACTAGTGATTTATACTTCAACATACAAAATTGAAGTTTGCAATTTGAGCTGATGATAAAGTTTCGACTCAAAATTCGTGCTAGCAAAATTGTGATCGTAATATGAAGTAAAATTTTACAAAGTATAAATCGTATTCCTATGAGAAACACTTAATTTTCTGTTGCACACGAAGAAACATAGGGTAAGAATGATGGGATTTAAGGTTACAAATACATTATTGAAAAAGCTTAAAATTATAGAGCGGTCCATGATAATAATTCGAGAATGACTCTTGGCCATGTTTAGCATTTGGCAGTACAACCTTAATATGACTACATTGTCTGAAATGACAAGACATGAACAGTTTTTGTGTTGTGTTGGGATCAAGAAAAATTATTATCGGGAAGAATATAAGATGCTTTCGCTTTTTTAGATTTAGAGTTAATATGTGGAGAACCGTAGGACACTTAAAAGCACGGGATCTATTGCCTTCTGTTTCGTAATCCTATTCTAAGCAAAAGAAAAGAAAAAAGAAGCGTAAACTTATCACACAAATAGAAAACTTATCACGCGGTCCGAATGGTTAATAGAACGCTTGAGTATGTTGATTATTATGACCTGTATCGCACATGTAAGAAGATCAAATCTACGACTATTACATTGGGGATACATCCTCATGAATTTCATTAATTTACTTATTATGTTTCATTGTGCTTTCCATCTTCGAATATGATTATTACTTTTGTTTTCCTTGAAGTTAGATATATGTCCTCCTCCCGGATGTAGCATTTTTTTTCTTATTACTAATATTACCTAGTAAAGTGATTTGACTTTTTAAAATAATAATAATTATTGACAATTTTTATATATGCCTGTTTTTGGTTTGAAACTTAATAATAATGTATATAAATAAATAAAATAATCCATAATTTTTAATTACATATTTCATTAAATTTTTTTCGAAATTTCATTTTCACCACACGGGTGCATAATTTTTTTCCCCCCTTAACAGCAAAAGTTAAATCATACCATTCATAAAGTATGCATTATCATGTTGTGTGTTTTTCATTAAAAAATGTTCTTTACACGTCAACATGCCAAAACAGACAAATTCTTATTTGATAGAGATTAAAATTATATTTTTAACATACTTTGATAAAAGTTGATTAAATAAGTGATCGAAAAGTTGTGAGCCCCATAAAATATACTGTTAAAATTAATTGTTAAGATTGAATGTGATAAAAATTCAGATTTTAATTTATATCACTAAATTAATAAAGAAACATATTCTGCATTTATGTGCCATACCAAAATATTCACCAACGAAAGGAAACACGCATGTACGAGTCTTTCATCAGAACTCTGAACAAACAGCTTTGACGAACTGAGAGGACGATCCTACCCTATATGCAAATCGATTACATCTTAAATCGATGCAATCGAACAAATAAATTATAAGTTACACAAAAAGATCTAATGAATCTGTAATTAATCTAGAAGAAGGAATACTCTCATCGTTCAATTAGGAAATCAGAAAATTTAATAAAATTTAAACATACCGTAACTCAAACTGAAGTCATCCAAAGCAAAATCTCGAGCTCGAAAACCCCAGAATACAATTAAATTTACCAAGAGAAATTTCACGTAACAGTTAATGATCAGTTTTTACAGTATCCAAGAAACATATATATGTAAAAATATAAATATTCTCTATAAATAAATACAAAAACGCCGTCTCTCACTAGGTTGCGTTGCCACTCAGGTGTCATTCCGTTCATGCCAACACACAAGCATAGCTATGCAACGCCGGAGAATGTAGAACTTGGCCCGCTGCTTCTTTGCCACATGACTGCATTTCTTGCTGAACGATTTCCCAGAACCCTCTACTGCTGCTGCCGCCGCCATCTCCGCCTGACCCCCCGCCGCCCGGGTTCCGCCGTTTTCATCACTACCAGCCATGAGCTATTATCACCTGAACCAGCTGCTTTCTGGAAGCCACAGGTTGATAGTGGATATGTTGGTGGAGGGTTTGGTTTTCAGGGCCTTTCTATTCTGGATTTGGGAAATCTAGGACGAGTACGAGGAGTTATAATAGAGACTGTGTTTCACTGAATAAATAGGTAAAAAAAAAATTATCAAATGGTTTTGCTCCTGACCCTTTTTGCTAATTATGACTATCATGGTCAGTAGTATCAGTTTCAAAGAAGACAAAACTTGCACACAGTAGTTGGGAACATTGACTGTTTTTTCAACACTAGTTCTTACTTTCCCTAGCATTAATTTAAAAGAGAAGTGCAGCAACCTGTAAATTATGATAATCTATTCATCGAGTTAGTTTCTTTTTCTCGACTCTATTGCTCAAAATTACATAACTTTTCGGTTGTGAGATGAAAATTCGTTTGCGATTGTGTGAATCTAATTTTCACCATATTTGAAAAAAGACATCTTTTCCCAACAATAATTTTTAATACCATCTTCAAGCGAGTAAATGTTGTAACTACATATCTTGTCGTCATCTATTTATGAAGCTTTACTCTTTCGCAGGTTAAGGGTGTAATTTTTTCTCTACCATCTTTGATAACTAGCATTTACTCGAAATCATTTTTATTCAAAGTTATTTTTAACTATACATTTTTTCAACATGAACCCATAATTTGTTCATACTTTTTAACTACAGATTTTTTTTAAAATTATTTTTCACCGCAAATTATCCCTCCCAAACACACAATGTGTCGGAGAAGTAGGTTCAATATTCTTAATAATCTTTTACAAAATTATAAGTGGCCCCAAACACATCTCAACTGCACGTGCACAAAGTGTGATGTGACCTTTCTGCAGTTCTTCCATAAAATAAAAATTCGTAAATTCTGGTCAAGAATGTACACGAAATAATTAGGGACAGTGAAGGATCACGTTCTACCAGTTGGATTTTGTGATCCAAATTAAGTGGAATATTTTGAGAAAATTGGATTTTGTTATCTCAAATTAGGTGGAATATTTTGAGAAAATACTTCATTTATATCACGTGTTTTATTGAAAAAATATTTCCTTTTATTTCACGTGTTTTATTGATAAAAATATTGGGAAAATATTATTTCATTTATTTCACGTGATTTTTTTATCTTATTTTCATCTTTGTAATATTTTTAAGCCCTATAAATAGTAGGGTCTTCATTCAGTTTAATAGACTGCAGAAGTTGGTGAAAGTTTTTTTTCTCTATATTGGTTGTCAATAATAAAATATTTGATTCATCTACCAATTTTTTATTTGCTTTCTTTTAAATCTTGTTTTTATTTATTAGTTTATGCGATCTTCATATCGCGTCATATCACCTCATCGAATTCCTAACAAGTAGTATCAGAGCCAAGATTCAGCAATTCCGCAGAGCAAGGATTTGATTGTTTGAGATTTTTTGTTATCGATAGCTACTATGAAGTATGAAACTCCGCTGTTGGATTGCAGTACAAGATTTTCGTTGTGGCAAGTGAAGATGAGAGCTATATTGGCGCAGATGGATTTGGATGATACTTTGTTGGGATTTGATAGGATGTCCACAACTTGGACAATAGAGAAGAAGCAACAGAAGGATCGCAAGGCATTTTCGCAGATTCATCTTCATCTATCTAGCAACATTCTCCAGAACGTCTTGAAAGAGAAGACGGCAGATGCATTGTGGTTGAAACTTGAGCAATTGTGCAAGACCAAAAGTCTGACTAGCAAATTGCATCTGAAGCGGATGCTTTATTCTCATCGCATGACAGAAGGCCGATAACTCGAAGATTATCTGGCAGTGTTTAAGTAGATCGTCACTGATCTGGAGACGTTAGAGGTAAAATATGATGAAAAAGACTTGGCCTTAATCCTGTTGTGCTAGATGCCTGGTCATTTTCGTCGTTTAGGGACATGATTCTGTACAAGCGTGACACACTCACGATTGATGACGTGTATGATGTATTGTTCTCAAAATAAAAGACGAAACATCTAGTTGGAGCTGATTACAGAGATGAAGAAGCTCTTATGGTTCATGGTGATCGGTAAAGGGGCAAGTCGATGGTGGATTTCAACAATAGGGTCTGCTTTTACTGCAAGAAGAAGGACACATCAAGAGGAATTGCGAGAAGTTACATGGTAAGAATAATTTAGCTGCAAATTGTTGGAGGTAATCAGATATTTTGGACGAGACCAACGCAGTTGAGGACTATTTGGGTCTCGTAGATGTTTTGACGATGTCTGACGTGGAATCCAAGCCTGATGAGGAATGAATTTTGGATACAGCTTGTGCGTTTCGTATAAGTCTCAATCAGGATTTGTTTGAATCATATGAAACGATGACACAAGGTGTCTTGTTATGGGAAACAACAAATCTTGTCACGTAGTGATATTAGGAGAGTCAGATTGAAGTTGGTGGATGGAAACACTTGGCCAGGTTCGACATGTTCTAGACTTGAAGAAGAATATTATCTCGTTGAATACCATGTATTCGAGAGGGTACACGTTCTCTAGAGAAGGTGGAGTCTTGAAGGTCCGGAAGGGTGTCTGTGTTGTATTGGAGAGGTGGAGAAAGTCTAAGTTATACATCTTGTAAGGTTGTGTAAAATCAGTGAAAAGACACCAGCACATGTTTTGTACCGTGGTGGATATACAGTTTAGTACAATACCGTTGAGAGTTAGATCTGGTTCTATGTTGGAGAATACTACTTTGTCGAGTTTGTGGGATAGGATAATTCCACTTTGTCACCACAATCTACGGAGTTGTTGAAGTGACGAGTCTAGTGAAAGGCCTTCAGTTAAAGTATTTAGTGTTGATTCTGCTGCACGGTGTTCTTCAACCATATTCGGTAAATTTTGAATTATTTGTGAATTTTGGTAATCCGGTGGTTGGGTTCATTTATCCGTGTTGGATATGGTGGACGAGGAAGTATATTTTTCGTGTGTTAGAGAAGTTTGATTTGAGATGAAGAGTTCAGTTTGTTCGTTGCAGGCGACTTATTTTTTTAGGTGGAGAAATTTAAAAGATTCGTTTGTTGCATCGAAATTTGTGTCAATGTGGAGATTATTGAATTTTGTGATCCAAATTAGGTGGAATATTTTGAGAAAATATTTCCTTTATTTCTCGTGTTTTATTGGAAAAATATTATTTCTTTTTATTTCACGTGTTTTATTGAAAACATATTAGGAAAATATTATTTCCTTTATTCCACGTGATTTTTTTTTATCTCGTTTCCATCTTTGTGATATTTTTAGGCCCTATAAATAATATATTCTTCATTTAGTTTAGTATATTGCAGAAGTTGTTGAACGTTGTATTTCTCTCTATTGGTTGTCATTAATAAAATATTCGGTTCCTCTGCCAATTCTTGTTTACTTTCTTTTATATCTTGTTCTTATTTATTAGTTTATGCGATCTATACTTCATAACGAGCCATATTATCTCCTCGAATTCCTAACATACCCGACATATTCGTACCCCTTGTATGGTTTCTTTTATATGGGTGTTTTCTTCGAATGCTCATTTTTTTACATGCAACGAACGTTAGTATTTAAATAAAAATTATTTTTTCAATTTTAAAATATATGAAACTATAAAATAAAGTACCAAGTGGAAAATGTACGCACTTGAGGTTGATATTTTAGACTGGATTGAATGTACAATAAATGTATCATGAATTTCTATTCTGTAATAAACTAAGATGGAGAAGGCAGCATAAAGATCAGGTCCCCGGCTCTTAATAGTGTTGTCTTTCTTGAATTCCTTCTTGGTGGGTGATTCTTTTTTCACTATTTGTAAGACCATTCTTATTAATAATTGAAAAATAACAAACTAAGGAATAACTAATATATATAATTGAAACCATGCTACATGTACATCTTCTTTTATATTGTGACACATGACAAAATATTATTAGACAATTTAAAAAAGAAATTGTTTTCCCGCCCACAATTTTCAAAAAACATAGACAATGTCGAAATTAATGTAAAGAAATGAATGTACATTTAACATTATTGATATAATTATACCTTTGAATATAACAATAAACAAACATATATTGCTTGATTTTATATTTTAATCATATTTTATATTGTACAATTTAACACATGACATATACCTTGGTATGATACGTTTCGTAAGATAGATGAGACAACTATAGATAATATTACTGAAGAAGAAGTTAATATTTATTTACTAAAATGTTTAGTCCTACCTAATAATGTATACAAAATGTTTTCTTATGGGATGTTTGGTACATAGTAACGAATAATACAATCTAGTAAATTAAATAAAAATTTTGTTAGTTTGCTTCTTTAATCTTTTAACACTCTCCTTTCAACATGTCAAAGCATATTTGGTAATATGTATTCGATTAAAATAAATAAGAAACCTAAGAGAACATGAGATCTATCGTGTACTTTATTCAACACTACCAATATGAGTTCTAGTTAACATAAATCTTAATCAAGTAATGTCAATTTAGGAAGAAAATTGATTACTCATTTGCTATTTAAACTTCTTCATGTACAAAGAAGATATGATAACTGGAATTCAACCATAGCTCTTGTAGGCACGTGTTGCAAATTTGCACATGCTTTCGGTTCTTGATTTAATGGTAGGCCAAATCTCTTCATTTACCATCCAGAAGTTATCATCATTACACTTTTGCAATTATTAACTCGTACTATTGAAAAAGCATGTTCCTAAAAAAGTAAAAAGTCACTTTAGTTAAACCCTCGCTTGATAATTATTAAAATTGTTGTAAATGGTAAATTTATTAATGAAGGATAATTGTACCCCTACAATCATAGAAATTATTACCCTTATATCTCTAATCCTGCCCTATATGTATAGGACTTTTGTTTTTATTATAATACATACACGTCTAATGACTTTCATTCTCTTCTCTCTTTTTCTCTCTTTCCACAACATGTTATCAGCACGAAATCTTAATTTTTTAAAGTTTAGTGAAGGTAGTACTTTTTTTCACGTGTACCAAAATCAATTTGGTTATATGTGACTTTTACAATTAGTTTGTATCAATTCTGCCGATTTTTACATATGCATTAATTTTGCCACCTTCAATCCGTATCAATTTGTGCACAATTATTACGTTTTCCTGTACAACCTTTAATTCACGTATACTGATTAAACAGTTTTATAACTCGTTGCACCCAAGAATGCAATCATTACATTTTCCTGCTTAATGTTTACGTAATTTTGATTCATACATCATTAAGTTTGCATGCCGTTTACATGTACTGCCTTTATGTTTGTCAAAATCAATTCAAGTTTGAAATTTTCCTTTTTCTAATACATATGTGATAATTAATAAATTTTTATCATGACTGTATGGTAATTAATATTTTTAATTTGATTAAATATTCTTAATGTAATTTTATAAATTTTAAATTGATAACTTATCATATTGTTGCTCCTGAAATGACATAATAATATAATTAATATTTCAGAAGAGTATTACTTGTCCATGAAGAACATGAATTATAATTTTCAATATTCAAGAAGATTATTGATATATTGCTCTTGAAGAATAATAGTAAAAATACAATGTGCTCTCGAAGTAGCACACGTTTCGAAGAACATATTATTTTAAATTAGTGTTTATCCCTAAAAGAAAACACGTAATGTCATGTTAATATTGACTCCTTGATATTTAATCATATTTTTCGAAACTAATTGTATTTCTTTTTGTTTTATTGTGTAGTTAATCAAATAACAAATATCACAAAACTTGAGTTTGTTACACTTAACATAACTGGCAAAAAATATTTGTCATTGGCACTCGATACTAATATTCATTTAGTCTCAAAAGGTTTGAGAGAGATAATAAAAGAAGAAAATAATAAATCCCTACAGGATCGTGCAAAAGCACTTATCTTCTTTAATCATCATCTTCATGATGGATTGATAATTGAATATCTCACCGAGAAAGATCCACAAGTTCTTTGGAAAAACTTAATTGAAAATTTTGATTATCATAGGATTATAGTCCTCTCCAAAACCCGCTTTAAGTGGATGCATCTTCATTGGCAAGATTTCAAAACTGTTACTGAGTACAAGTTCAGAATATGTACAAAATTGACATTGCGTGGAGAAAAAATTATTGATAAAAATATATTGGAGAAAACTTTTTCCACATTTCACGCCTCAAATGTGCTTCTACAGCAGCAATATCTTGAGCGTGGTCTCAAAAGGTACTCAGAACATATATCTTACCTGTTTGTGACTGAACAAAATAATGAACTGCTGATGAAAAATCATGGGTTATATGTCCAACTGGTTTTGTACATTGCCTGAAGCAAATTGTACTGCATTGCCTGAAGCAAATGCAATATCAAGACAAGAACATGGACATGGACGTGGACGTGGACGTGGATTTGGACGTGCACGTGGAATAAATTACGGACAAAATAATCAACAAAAATATCAATAATAAAACAATAATTTCAAAAGGTACAAAGCAAACGAAAGTAGCATATCCAAAAAGAAGTATGAAAAAAGTTGTTTTAGATGTGGAATGAAAGTGTATTAGGCACTTATTTGTTGTACAACAAAAGACCTTAGGATCTCTATCAAAAATTAATCAAAGGAAAGGAAAAAGTGGAGACAAATTTTGCTAATTATAATGGACCAATTGCTATGACTCACTTGGACGTCTCTGATTTCTTTACTAATCTAATAGGAATATTGACCATTTGATTGGAGGTGTGTGATAGAAAATATAGATTATTTTACTTTCTAATATTTCATTTTGTTTTAGAAATTCAATTTAAATTATATTCTTATTTTTCGCAAAAATAAAAAATAAAAAAAAATTGAAACTTTATTATAAATCGTTAATTTCATTATATTAAATTATGTTTACTTTTTTAAATTTAAATTTAAATTTATTTTTAAAATATATTTGTTTTCTTATAGATTCACGATGGATTATCAAGATATTTGCTTGATTGATAGTGCAACTACTCATACTATTTTTCAAGACAAAAAATATTTTTTAGATTTAATATTAGTAGAAAATAATGTTAATACGATATCAGGTACATCAAATATCATTGAAGGCTCCGCAAGAACTTGTATTATTTTCCCAAATAATACAAAATTATATATTGAAGATACACTTTACTTTAGCAAATCCACAATAAGTTTGTTTAATTTTAAAGATATCCGCTGCAATGGATATCATATTGAGATGATACAAGAAAATAATATTGAATATCTTTTCTAGTCAGAAGCAGATAAAAGAAAAACTTCATGCACTCACATTTGACATCTATTACATAAAAATGGTTGAATCAAATATTATCACTAATCAGAAGTATGTTGATCCAAAAAATTTTATACTTTGACATAATCAACTTGGACATTCAGGAGCTATGGTGAAGGGTTGAATAATAAACAACTTACATTGATATCCTTTAAAGAACCAAAAGATTCTTTTACCTAATGTTATTCATGTGTAGCTTGTTCGCAAGACAAGTTAGTCATTAGACATTCGGTTACAAATATCAATATTGAATCTCCAACTTTTTTGAAAATGATTTATGGAGATATATGTGGGCCAATACATCCACCATGTGGACCATTTCGTTATTTTATGGTATTAATTGATTCATCGACTAGATGGTCACATGTTTTCCTTTTTTCCTCTAGGAATGTAATTTTTGCTAGACTACTTGCTCAAATCATAAAATTACGAGTGTAATTATCCGATTACTCAACCAAGACTATTCGTCTTGACAATACTAGTGAATTTAGATCACAAGCATTCGATGATTATTTCATGTCAATTGAGATTGTTATTGAACATTCAATTGCGTATGTCCATACACAAAATGGTTTAGCGGCATCATTTATTAAACGTTCCTAGACCATTACTTATGAAAACAAAACTCCCAGCTCCTATTTGGGGTCATGCTATATTACATGATGTGTCATTGGTTCCTATCAGACCAACTGCATATTATCAATATTAACTTTTGCAACAGGCATTTGGTAATAAACCTAATATTTCTCACATGCAAGTTTTTGATTTTGCTGTTCAAGTCCATATTTCACCTCCACAACGGATTATTATGGGTCTCCAATGAGAACTTGGGATTTATGTGGGTTTTGATTCACCATCTATTATTAGATATCTTGAATCTTTAACGGTGATTTATTTACTTTACGTTTTGCAGATTGTAATTTTGATAAAATGAATTTCCCAACTTTGGGAGGGGAAAAACCACAACCTGATAAACAATGTTAAATTTGTTAGAATGAAACAAATATTTCTCACTTTGATACTCGCAACAATCAATATAAGCAAGATGTTAAAAAATCATTCATTTACAAAGAGTTGTAAATCAATTACCAGATATATTTGTTGACATAAGAAAAAGCGACAAAATCTTATATAGCAGCATAAAATATTCCAGCAAAAAATTAATGTCCCTGCATGACAATTTTTTTTGCAAATGAACCGCAAATACACTAAAAGTGTGGTCAACTAATTTGTTCAAAAGACTCCGTACCTCAAAAAAGAAAAACACAAGAGAAAAACCAACCAAAAATTTAAGAAGAAGTAACATTAGAAAAGATTGATCAATCAAATATTGAAAATATAGTACCTAAAGAACCACAAGTGTCCGAAAATAATGAAATTACCACAAGTATCCGAAAATAATTAGATTTCAATAAATTTTATATTATCGCATAAATTATGGGAAAGAAATAATGTTGTTATAGAAAATATTTTTGCTTTTAACGTGGCTCTTGATATTTTGCAAAATGAGAATTTTGAACCACAGTCTGTTAAAGACTGTCAAAATAGAAATGATTGACCAAAGTGGGAAGAACTCATACTATCGGAATTGAATTTCTTAGAGAAACGAAAAATGTTTGGACCTATAGTTAGAACACTTGAAAATGTAATCCCTATTCTATAGAAATGAGTTTTTGTACGAAAGATATATGAAAATAATGAAATTACAAGATACGAAGCCTAACTCATAGCTTAAGGTTTCTCGTAGAGACCATAAATTGATTATAAGGAAACGTATTTTCCTGTAATTGACACCATCAATTTTAGATTCTTAATTATTTTCATTGTGTCACAAATGCTCGATATGCACTTTATGAATGTAGTAACTGCCTGTTTGTATGGTTCACTTGATAGTGACATATTTATGAAAGTTTTTGAAGGACTTAAAGTGTTAGAAACAAATGATACACGTCCAATAATTATGTTCTCAATTAAATTGCAAAGATCATTATATGGATTGAAATAATCCGGACGCATGTGTTATAATCGTGTTAGCGAATATTTGTTGAAGGAAGGGTATAAAAATGACGATGTCGCCCATGCGTTTTTCTAAAGATAACAAATATTGGATTTGCAATTGTGACAATTTATGTTGATGATTTAAATTTAATTGAAACTCTCGAAGAGCTCAACAAAACTGCAAATTATTTAAAAAATAAATTTGAAATGAAAGATTTGGAAAAAAAAAATTCTGTCTCGGATTACAGATTGATCATTTTTCAAAAGGATTATTTGTTCATTAATCTACATATACAGAAAAAGTCTTAAGACACATTTATATGGGTAATGCACATCCATTGGCATCACCTATGGTAGGTCGATCACATGATATGAAAAAAACATCACTTTCGTCCACTTGAAGATGGATAAAAGGTTCTTGGTCATGAAGTACCACATCTTAGTACAGTTGGAGCATTAACTTATCTTTTCAAACTGTACTTGACCCGACATAACTATTTCTGTAAATCTCTTTACAAGATATAACTCTATACCAACACAAAGACATTGGAATGGTGTTAAACATATTTTTCGTTACCTAAAAATGTACTATTGATTTGAGATTATTTTATTGTCAAAAGTCGGGATCTGCTTTAGTGGGATATGCAGATGCAGTTTATCTCTCTAACCCACATAAAACTAAATCACAAAAGGATACGTATTTACTCGTGGATGAACAACTATATCATGGAGATATGTGAAGCAAACCTTGACAGAAACATCCTCAAATTATTCTGAAATTATTGCAATCCATAAAACAAGTTGAGAATGTTTATGGTTGAGAAACATGACCCATCATATCCAAATATTAAGCAGATTAAGTTCAACAAAAGATAGTCCAACAATTTTGTATGAAGACAACGCTGTTTATATTGCACAACTCGAAATATCAAAGGTGACATGACGAAATATATTTCTCCAAAATTCTTCATACACATGAGTTTCAAAAGAATGACGACAATAATATTTAACAAATTTACTCAAGTGACAATATGACTTATTTATTTACAAAAGCACTACCAACATTTATATTTAAGAAATTGGTTTACAAGATTGGAATGCGCCAGCTCAAATATTTTTAATAATCAACATTAAGGGGAGTGACTATATTCTTTTTCATTTGCTTATGTTTTATTCCATTGAGTTTTCATAGCAAGATTTTAATAATGCAGCATTTATCTTTAATACACCAAAATAAATGTACTATTTTTCTTTTGTTTGATTTTTTTGTTCCACTGAATTTTTATCAAATAAAATTTTAACGAGACAAATATTTTATAATATGTCATTCAATGGAGAGTGTTGTAAATGGTAAGTTTATTAGTGAATGACAATTGTACACATGCAAACCTAGAAATTATTACTATTGTATTCTTAATCATGTCCTATAACTATAGGGTTTTGATTCTCATTATAATACACACAAGTCTATTGTTTTTATTATCTTTTCTCTTTTTCTCTTTTTTCACAACAAAAATGATTTTTTTTGAGGGAAAATGAATTCTGAAAGTGTGATTTTTTTAAAAAATGTGTGGTTAAAAGTATAAAAAAAATTTAAGTTTATTTGTTGAATATTTTATTGTGAACATGTATGACTGAAATGAATTGAGAAAAAAAATTTATTTTAATGATTGTCAAACATAAACTTAAGTAATGACTCTTCATTATTGTCAAATAAATAGGGGCTCTAACAATTTGAGTCTTGTACAAGATCTTTAAGGGGTCTTTTAGAAATTAATCATAAAAAAGAATTTAAATGAAATAATGACCACAAAATCATTGATGTTATCTAATGAATATCAATGTATTTCAAAACTCAGACATAATCAACTATAATAATACTTTTACACCTCTTTTGATGAGGTTCCAAGTATCGGCCACATACAATTAGCTAACAAGTTCAATTAGGTCCTCTCTCCATATTAATATCCTACCTTGCCAAGTCGATACAATATATTGAGGTATCCAAAGTGATGCATCCTCTCAGTTGAGGTGCCATGTAGAGGTCAACTCTCTATGACCTAGGTGAGGTGCTATTACCTGTTGTAAGGCAAATTTGATGCAATTACCCTCTTAATAAGAGAAGGCATCTTCCACTACGATTGATTGATGTGACATTTCTATAGTAGACACTTCACAAGTCACTTGTCAGTCTACTTTATAGAGATCAAGCATAGGTCATAAGACAACTACTTTTCAAAAACATCAAGTGCATTTCAACATAGCAATGATGGAGTGACACTTAGGAGAAAACGTATCAATCATTAGGATGAGGCTACATGTATTTCATCAAACGATAACCATTCATTGTCTTCTATTATAAAAATGCACACTTAATATTATTTGAAGGTAATGCAATTTTACACATTCAAATAATATTACTCTCTCATATTTTGTTCTCTATATATCCCTTATGCACAATTACTATTATGGCTTAGGTCTTGTCTTCCATACGTCCGACATTCAAAATATTTATACAAGTTAACTGTCTTGAACGTCAGAATGCTCATTGCCATCTTCCTTACCTTTGAAGAAGGGCCTATAACGACTTGTCCAATTGTACGGAGTCATATGTGTGGAAATGAGTGGAGCCGAAAATTGTTGGCTACGTCATCCATGTAGAAATCGAGGTCAATAAATACTATTAGTGATAATCGACATACATTCATCCGTGATTATCGATAGCAATGTTATCCATGGTTTCATCCACAATAACCGACGTGCTTCGATCGCTAATCATTGACAAGGAAGCACGTGTTCTTTATTCAGCTATTTGTAATCTTAAATTGTTATTCAACTACCAACATAAATTTCTAAAGATATTATTTTAATATTTGTAATCTTTATTGACGTATTAAATGACAATTTTTTATATCTAATCTAAATTCATTTAGATAGTTTTCTTTAAAATTGTCGATGACAAAAAACTCCAATACTAAATTACTATTTTAATCTTTGAGATAATTTTCTTTAAAATTATCGATGACCAGAAAAACTCCAGTATTAAATTACTATTTTAATCTTGTTGTATTACTTGTAGAATTTTTTGACGATAATATTTATTTTATTACTTATTAGCATCAAATTTTTCGTTGGTAAATTGATTTATTAGAATAAATTTTAATAATCATGAACAGAAAAATCTGAATCCGAGATTCTACCGGCAAAACTAATTGGAATGAAATTTTATAAAATCCGAGGGTTATCTATATGTAAGATCTTAAACGAATGCTTCAACTGTCTAGAGGTTGAGCAAACTTTATTATCTTCTAAGAGTCATAAGGCTACAATGCCCTTACAATGAACATCTTTGCAATGACAATATGCAGGCATGGCCCTGGCCCAAGGCAGACTAGGCAGTGGCCTAGGGTTTAAGGGGCCTCACAAAATTTTTTTGGCCCAAAATATAACCCATCAAACACCCACCCAATGTTTCATAAAGACATTTTTTTTTTAAAGGTGAGGAAGATTGGAAGAGAGGGTGAAATTTTGATTTATTGAATTCAAATAATAAATTCTGTCGGACCACCATGGTCGGAGGAGCCCAAGAAGGAAGAGGATTGCCACCAAAGAAGAACAAGGGCAAGAAGAAAGAAAAGAATCCGTTTGAAATATTAAGGGTTTTTCTCTTTGTGTTTCTGTTTTGTATNTGAAAATGTGTTCTTTTTGGTATTTTGAAAAACACCCAAAATGCGTTTTGAAAAATTTTGACTTGATTATAACTGAAAACACTCAAAATGAAAGTAGTTTTGAGTTTTCTTTATAAATTTTTAACTTGTTTTCAAAAACACGTTTTCAAAAATGGGAAAGAGAACGCGTTTTCGCTGTTTTGAAAAATCGAAAACAGAAAAACGACTTGAAAATGGTAAAGAGAACATGCCCTAAAATTCTATATCTATTCAATCAAGTTACAGGTCTAAGAGCTTACTATTTTGAGGGAATTGAAAAGTTAAGAAACAACCATTGTGTTTATAAGTAAGAGCTTGTTTTCTACAATC
>CAIGRP010075424.1:0-13379 GCA_903798385.1 Fraxinus cuspidata | reverse complement strand
TGCATGTCGAAAGTATTTATTTCCCTCCTCTCCGAATTTCCAATACTCAGGTTCACGGTACTTAACATTCCTATAGGGAGACAATAGCATAATATGAAAACATAACATCTGATATGTAAATGTAAATTAGCATAAAGCCATAATATGCCATTGTAAATGTGTTATGCTCAAGGATTTACTTTCGATAAAGAACTGGCCCAGATTTCATACATCCGATATATATTCTAGGCTTTGAGCGATGGCGAGCAAGAGTTGCAGCTAACGTGCCTGCATTATCATCGATTTTCATATATCATAAAATTTTGAACCACTGCCAATTTAGACCAAGAGAAGGTAAGAAAAGGAAAGCAAATGTACCCAAATTTACATGAACATCATCGTCCACCTTGATGTAAAACTCAGCATCCCATTTTTTGACTGCAGTGGAAAAGAATGCTTTTGTCTTTGCTGATAACTCGTGATATCCTTCAATATGTTCCTGCAAAATAATGCACTTCAGCATGTTTGGCAACCTTAAAAGGAAGTCAAATTTATCCTTTTAAGTATATTTTTATTTCCATACACGTTACCTTTTCCTACTCGTAAGCAAAAGGAATTTACTTTGATAGTAGGGCAGTAGTATAACTTATTTATTTAAGTAAATCTTTTGAGACTACTAAACATGCACTTATTACAAACAACTCGTGAAACTGGTGCAATCAGAGGATATTAAGTCTCTATTTATTCTTACAAGCCTAAGAAAATCTTTATGCTGAGAGTCCTCCGAGTCAATTGCTTGATCTAGAATGCTGTTGGATGTTGCACTGCATCAATCAAATATTAAGTCTGAGGGCTGATTTCTTGATATAGTTGTAAGAACGAGCTACGAATTAGAAAAATGATACTCTATATTGTAGTAGTAAGAGCTTGAAAGATAATAACAGATTATTACTTCGATTAAATCGAGTTGTTACTATACAAACTTAATTACCTGTGGCCAATCATGAAACGAACAACAATTCCTTTCTCTTGTTCAAGTTGAAGTAAACTTTTACCTAGTAGAGAAATTTAAAGTGACGTTAAACAAAACATCAGGATGAATACATGCCATAAAGAACATAAAGAAATAATACCACCTCGAGGCATCCAGGTTTCTCTAACTGAATCGCGCCTCTTCCTACTACTAAATGCAGTGTTTATACCAATAACCATAAATGTCTTTTTACTCGTCTCAATACTGCCCGGGTGCACAGCAACGGTACTTAAGTTTTCAAAGTTCCCAATCTTGCGGGAATTCTTTGTTGAAGGCAGCTCCATACGCAGTTTAGCTATCGAAGAGTCCAGTGATCTGACAAGCCTCCAAGGAATTATATAACTCAGAAAATTAACAAGTTCTTAACTAATACAGGAATTTGAAGCAATTGGACCACTTAAGAAATAGTTTAATTTTCCATTTTTGTTTTGAACATGTGTACAGTGTACTTACTCTATTGCTTCATTGGCGTTGCTAAACTCTCCAATCAGATCCTCCTTATCCTGAAATAGATTCGACAACTCAATATATTTGGGTCAACAGCGTGAATTCCGATAATACTCAAAAGGAATATGGGAATAGGAAAATATATATGAATAAATCGAAGTAACAGAAAATCTACCAAATATACATGAACCAGTTGGATTTAATTGAAAAAAGAACAGATTATTAAGGAAGAATACCTTGTCTGTTGCACAGTCATCAGAAATAGCAGCCAAATCTCCTGGTCGTCGTCTTATGGGCATGATCTGATCCTCTGATTCGAGAACAACCCATAATCTATAAACAAGAGAATCCAAAACTTAATACAAATTCAAAAATAAATTATTTTTCTTTAAAACCCATTAAAGTTCATAAATACTATAGGCAACATTAAAACCAGACTTAGTGCATGGATTTCAATGCATGAATCAGTATTATCATGAAATACGAGGAAAACAAAAGATAAATCGAATATTTACGGACAAAAAGAGTGAAAAACCTGTTGCTGAAAAGCGTGCCAAGTGCGAAGCTGAAAATGCACAGAATCACAATCCACCTGAGTGAAACTTTGCCCCCGTTTCTGTTCTTCATCTCACCTAAACTTTCTTGATTGTGCTAGGGATATAACATTAACTTACAAACAGTCTTGCAACAATTTTCTTGGTTTTTGAATTTTAAATCATTGATAATCTTTTTGTTACCGGGTAGATTTGACTCGTATTGATGTTTGATTCGAAAAATTGGCTGGTTAGGTTAGTGATACCATGACTTCTACTTTCTCTCTTGCTAATTGTACAAAAGATTAGTCAATTAATTACATGTATTGTGATCAAATATGTCAACTTCATAATTAATTATCAAACTATTTCAAACATTGATCGGATCGAATGATGAACATATTAACAATTTAGTCTCCTATAATTTTAGTTAATATTCAGAAGTAACTATTGGGATATTACACCGATAATCTCCATATTATATTCATATCAATACATACCATTTTATGAAATCGAAACATAATTCGACTTACCAAAATAGTTGAAAAGACTACGTAATGATTTACCGGATTAATATGGATTCATGACTTTCCAATTGTGAATGAAAGCATATCATTCTTCAATCAAACCTTGCAATATAAACATATATATAAGGTTAAGTGGTTAACAATATTCTGAATCAAATATAAATGAAATCAGAATGAGAAAGATAAGGAAAGAGTAGATGCAGGTGATGAGATTAACAGAGGCAAGTGTTGAACACTTTGTCTTTAAGATGGATTTGCCCCGCATCGGTGCTATCGGTTTCCAACAACCATCTTCCAAGATATAATGATCACGTCAAGCCATAGGAGCGCTCCAACTGGCTTAGACCAACGAACTCCAACGGAATTCTCTATTTTCCAAATTATGAATTTTATGCAAAGAAATCACTTTTGATATCTCCATATTATATTCATATCAATGCATACCATTTTATGAAATCGAAACATAATTCGACTTACCAAAATAGTTGAAAAGACTACGTAATGATTTACCGGATTAATATGGATTCAAGACTTTCCAATTGTGAATGAAAGCATATCATTCTTCAATCAAACCTTGCAATATAAACATATATTTAAGGTTAAGTGGTTAACAATATTCTGAATCAAATATAAATGAAATCAGAAATGAGAAAGATAAGGAAAGAGTAGATGCAGGTGATGAGATTGACCGAGGCAAGTGTTGAACACTTTGTCTTTAAGATGGATTTGCCCCGCATCGGTGCTATCGGTTTCCAACAACCATCTTCCAAGATATAATGATCACGTCAAGCCATAGGAGCGCTTCAAATGGCTTAGACCAACGAATTCGAACGGAATTCTCTATTTTCCAAATTATGAATTTTATGCAAAGAAATCACTTTTGANCTTAGACCAACGAATTCGAACGGAATTCTCTATTTTCCAAATTATGAATTTTATGCAAAGAAATCACTTTTGATGAAGTTTTTTATGCAACATAAAATGAAAAGAATGATATGGAATGACAAATAAATGTCCAAGGGATCCTATATATAGAGCATGAAGGGTTGCGGGCGAAGGAACACACTCGAAACTCAGCAATTTTCATGAAAGGTTGCAATCCAACCTGTTGCTCGCCTATCGCTGGATCGTCGCTCGAGCGACAAAAGTAGAGAGTCTGTCGCTCGCCTAGCGTTGGACTATTGCTCGAGCGAAAGCCTTACATGTTGAATTCCAATTTTCTTCAAACTTTGCACCACGATTTCTCATTCATCAGTAATTGGTTTTGAGATTCCAAATATACCATGACGATCTACTCGACGAGTAGAACAAGTTAGCCTATTTACATTTATAATTTAACCATCGGATCAAGTCCGAATATTTGGACAAAGTTGACACGAAGTCACTTGTCACGGTTTATACTCAACCAAAATTTCAATCTTAAAACCAAATTCCAACAATAACTATATATGTATGGCTATCCGACCGGAATACCCGTTTAGGTATTCTATATGCATAGATTGACAGCTCCATGGATATTAACAAGTCTAATTTTTTATGAAGTAATTTTCTTGAATGATTGCAAAATCATGAATAAACCTGCTTTACAAAAGATTTTCATGGCCCAATATAGAAAATAATTATAATAATACAAACACAAGAATTTACATGAAACTCCAAACTTGGAGATAACTATTGAAGGTAAAAGTAAGGAAGAGATCATCTTCTATGTAAAAAATTGTTGAAATCATACAATATACATACTAAGAAAAACCCTTCGTAGTATGTACTGAAAATTTTTTATATATCCCTACCCAAGATACTCAGAGAGTAACCTGACATTTCTTCTTGCTCGCCTTTTCATAAAATCGCATACAACCGTCTAAGATGTTTCAATTATAAATCAAATCCTTACAAAAATCATAAAAAGCATTCATGGAAATTGTTTGATAAGCTAGGACAACACCACAATGGAAAATAGATCCATTGGGGTCAAACACAATTTGTAGTGCTCGTGGTGTGCGAATCGAGTCCAGGAGTTTGGTGCTGAAGCAACATCTTGTGTGTCAAGTTTTGATAGTGCAAAACATTCTAATTCTTACTAGAATATATTCAAAAAATGTTTAATTACTTGAAGACATAGATTTAATAAATTTGGTAGTACAGAAAATATAAATTTTGGTATTGCATGACTTTAAAGTTTGTTATAAATTATTTACTAAATCATGGCAGATTATTTTTAACGTTGTGTAATTTTGAACATGACTTTAACATTATTTTGACTTGGAAAATCTAAACAATAAGTTGACGAAAAAGATATAATCACCTGTATTAAGCCCTTGTTTGGTCCGGATTAAAATTACCTACAACTTTTCAACCACACATTTTAAAAATTTCTATCAAAATCTACAAAAAATCTAATTTTAATTCCCACAAAAAACCCTCTAAGATTCAAGTATTATTTCCAGCGTTCAATCTAACTTATTCTCAAGTAAACTTCAATTGGATCATTCTTATTTGAATATATTACAAACGAAGCTATCATCTATTTATACTTCCATATGTTGGAATGAATGATCGAAATTCATTGTAGTAAATGGCTAGAATTCACCCTCTAAAATTCTGTACAAGATTTTTACACAAATTATTATGGAGAATGTCATCTTTCTACTACTTCCCTACATTATCATGGATCATTTTAGACTTCTCCCATGGCTTTAGACTTCATCTTTACCACAATATTATGCAAAGGCTGATGGCTTACATTTTCGGCCAACGGTTGCTTCTCTCGTGTCCTTCCTTCAGTTGTGCTTCCGTCTACTTTATGCTACGTTCCCTGCAGCCTACTTGTGTGTGCCTTCTCGCTTTTCCCATGGCCTATATGCCTCTATACCTTCACCTTGCACATCTCGTTCTATCCTATGCCTTCGACCTCTTGCTGTAACACTTTCGTCCTATGCCTCCGACACCTTGCTTTGGCACTGTATCGCTAAGCCTTTGCCCCTATCTATAGCTGGGTTGTCATCCAACCTTTGGTCCCTCACCTAGCTCGCACACTTCTTACACATTCATGGCGCTTCTCTATGTGGACGTTTTTACAGTTACACGATCTCTCTCGTATACTAAAGCCCTCGAGCACTCCCAAAATATCGCCTTTGTTTGGGTTTCCAAATTACTTTTCAAAGTCAAATTGAAAATTAGTTTCCGTAGTTGGTTCTCAATGGACGGAGTCCATCTACTAGGCTGTTAACAAAGTGCTTTAAAGGGCTAAACAACAAACACACTTTAATTTTGATGAAAGAACGAAAGAGAAAAATAAAATAAAAAATGAAGAATTTAAAAGAAATATAGGAAAACCACTCGTCCCCAGCCCTGTAGACAGATCATGTGCATGCTGGGGGAGAGGGGGTATTGAAGTTATTCATGAAATTCCGTGTCTGAGAAGGATACACCGTATAGTTTTACTAAGCTTTTACATCAGTGATTTAGTGGACTAAGCTATAGTACCCAAGCTAAATTTGATAATACAGTAACTGGATCATCTTTTTCCAAGTAACGATTCAAGCATAGCAGCCTCTTCTTCCTGCAAATATGGCAATTGATATGAGGAGAATATGTAAACTATTAATCTCTGTTCAAAAAGTGAAGTTGGTTTCATACATACCACTAAGGCATTAAATTCAGTCTCCTCGTCTATGGCACTAATTATCGCTGGATCCTCCAAAAGTTCCTGTTTCAGCAGAGTTTAAAGACTGAAACTTCCAATTCACATATATAATGAAAAAACAAAGCAGTAACTCAAGCTACAGATTGACCTCTACCAAAAGGACTGCAGTATGCAATTGAGGATTGCCCACATGAAGTCACGGGAATACACACGTGTGTACTTGATTATATGAACAAAAGGCAAATATACCAGTACCCTAATGCTACAGAACCAAAATTTTCAATCTCCTACTGGTGGCAGTGGAAATAATAAATCGTGTTTGGTTTTTACATGATGTATTGCTGCAAAGCTTCTAGCGAGAGGCTTTACTCAGTAACACGCAAGTACAACTTTTCTTGTGACTGAAGAACCGGAAAGTATGTTAGAGAATTGGAGATTGCGGCTGCAAGGTTGAGTTGTTGATTGAGCTCAGGATGAAGAACAATGGATTTACAAAGATACACGTAACTCATTTTATAGTTTTATCATTGACTCATTTTATAGTTTTATCATTGACATTTCAAGTACATCTATCTCAAATCTCTCTGTTATCTATTTATTTTATTTTATTTTTGGCAATTTAGTAGGATAGAGAAGGTAATATTAACATATCATCGAATTGAAAGCAACAGCCATGATCACGAGATTATGGACATTACAAAACTACAAAGTTTTTAAAACTCCATAATGAGATTTTTTAAGTCAATTAGAAACTATTCGTAATGAATTACAACCCTCCACAGTAGCATCCATGATACTAAGGTTCGTGCAGGAAGGGGAGATTTATGTCCTCTGTTGAACCATATTAAGTGCTTTCTGGCATAATTTAAATATCGAAACAAAGGGAAGAAAAGGAATGATTAAAATATGTGCTGAGAGTAAATTGCTTACATCATCGGCTATTTGAAGTGTACCGTTTTCATCCTGCAAAAGCATAAAATGGACCATATTACAAAATAGCTGTGTCGATTTCAAAACAAAAAAAAAAATTAGTTCAAGGAGTTATGAAAAGAATAATATTACAATCAGGGGATATTGCATAATACTAGAGGAAGATCGTAGAACTAGATGAGGAAATTTTACGAATGATCGTTAATCCTTTACCTTCACAGCAACAAATAGTAGAGGGTCAGAAGGTGTATAAATTATGTAGTGGGAACCATCCTGCACGGAAGAATATCAAGATAAGAAACTATTTGCATAAAGGAAAATATACATATCCTCGCTAGTCTATAAGTTGGAGCACCTGAGAATGGTCTCACTTAGTTCCTTCTACCTCTCAACAAACCACAGTAAACTACTCGCTGCTTACTCAGTAGTTATTCTTTTAAATTCAAATTAGTTTCCTCGTTATTTTTCACCTATAGCATTAACTGCATAGAAGGCTATGCTGACTCACTTTCCCATTTAACATGATCAGTCAACAAAAAAAGATAAACACCACCATTTCAATTTTTTTGGAGATGCCGTACCAGATGGAAACATGCAATCTCAATGCCTTCAGTCGGCAAGCCGTCAATGTTTTCGCCATTATCTGCAGAATGAAGAAATGCTCATCATAACGTTAAAAATGTAGCCTAAAGAGCTGGAACTTGGAAATAGCATTCACAGAAACAATACTGGTCCATGGTAGTAATGGCATAGCTAATTCTCTATATTTAAGCAGGGAAGACACTAGTGGAAGTTTAAGGCTTGATTTTGGGAAATTCCATGTAACCCTGTGCAAATTGTGAGTCATTCGACACATCATGGCAGCATACGATGATAACTGTGTCATCCTGTTTGTTAGAAGGCTGGCAATTGGCTGATATGCCAATGCCATCAAAATGCTAAAAGATTATGTCTGTCGTGCCCAATCATGTTGTTACTCTCGCATGCAAACAGTTTCATTGAGAAATTGACAAATTATGGAAACTTGTAAAATAAGTCGCTACTCTGGCATGCAAGAAGTTGCATCACCAATTTGTGCAGGTAGCAAATTTGATCCATTCAAGCTGAATGAGCATATTATGCAGGAAGTGTCAAATCATTTTATTCGCACAAGACGTGGCTTAACACCTTCTAATTTGAATATTTGAAAAGCCACTATATAGTAGTATTATGATCAAGGTTCTGAAATCAAACCAATGCTCAGCTACTAAACTGATTTTTGGCTTCCTGTGGACCAGACAGTGGTGACAACACTAAATTCATAGGGGAAAATAGAAAGTGAATAAATGACTCTCAACAGGGTACAAGCTTTAAAGAGTTGAAACAAAATGTTACCAGTGTGAAAGTCAAATATGTCATCCTCAGTATAGCAAAAACCACCTCGTGCTGTATAGCAAAATCTGATGACAAGGAAAAAAGAAGTTGCACGGCATCAGATGTATTAGAATGCTATATGTTACAAGTCACAGAAAGTAAAGTTAACAGTGACAGCTGACAACCCCCCAAAAATAAGTGATAGTTGTCATACCCACTGTACACCAGATGCATATGTATTTTGGCAAGGGCATAAGCTGCAGTGGGGAGAATAGCCTCAACTTCTTCATCACTGACCTACAAAGCAGATGAGCATCGAAATAAATAAGTCAAATTACATCAAAAATGGTAAGCGCAGATGAAAATAAGGAGGAAGAGATATTTTAAGACTATAAAAGTCAGGAAATTGATCTTTGAAAATGAAATCACAAGAAGCCACATGAAAAGATGAAAATTGATCTCTTTTGTATGTTTCTCCGATGTGCATAAATAATCACAAATCATAGTTCTTTCCCAAAAGTGATTCACAAAAATAAAATAAAAAAATAACTCCACCAATACGCAGTGCCACACTTGAGCCAATCAATTTCTCCATCCCTCTCTTATTTGCATGGACAGACTTAAAAATTCGTGTCAACTTATATTAGTTATGATTTATATTTTCAGACTTTTATTAGTGTTTTTCATTAAGTCTTGTAATGGAAGCAATACTTCCAATTTTAGTGCTTTTATAATTGCTTCTCTCTCTCTTCTTCACGTAATATCACAAGGTAAGGTCCATGTCCCCCTTCCATATGTATATCTGAACTCATTTATAAAACAGGGCCGGGGACTCCAAAACCCCCTATTGGATTTAGGTTGAGGTGTAAAAATTCCACTTAGACTTTGACGCTGTTTCGGGCAACAAAAAAGACCAAAACCGAAAAAACAACACTAGAGAAGAATTTAGAAAAGCGCACACAGTCAGCCGAGCTAATAATCTTGCATCCACAAAAAGAGTGAGCGGGCTCAAAACTACCACCTATCTTAAAGACATACACACCTCACCAACACTCGTGATATTATATCAACACATTCCAGCTCATAGAAATGAGTATGCCAGAATGTTTGAGAGCCTCAATTAGAGAAGGATATGCAATACAATACTGATCTTTGCCAAGTGTCCATTATACATTAATTCATTGCAATTGATAAATCAACTGCATCACATCGCATCACATCACATCAACTCAAAAAAACCTTCACTTATCTAGACCGTACTCTATCAAGGGTCATCTTCAAACGATTAACCTATGGCATGAAACTAAAAAAGATACTCCATCTTTGTTAGTCTGTTCTGCCCCAAATTAGAAATGAACAACACCAATCTCAATGTCAAAGAAATATGTTCAAAAGCACTGAAACATTGCATAAGACTAATATAAATAAACTACATGAACCTGTAGCGTAGCTTAGAGGCGAATGGAGAGGTTGAAATACCAAAATAAAGATTTCAGCAAGTAACCCCCAAACATCGTGTGTAAGGGACCCTCTTGGGTGATTTTTCTGGATTCTACTGGCCAAGTACATTTGAAGCATATATTCAAATGAAAATGAAAATAGGAAAGGGACATAGCTTCTCTCAAGCATATCATAGATAAGATCTAAAAAAATTACATATTCTACAATAATGAACGTTTGTAGAGACTAGTGCACGTCTCAAGAATACAGTCACAAACATTCTTTGCCTTTGGGAGAAAAAGCAAATTGTGATTAGCACCGTGGCTATTAGATAATGAATCAAAGTGAGGTAAATTATGAAACTTACGGCGGACCATCCTTCAACATTGACACTTTTCAAAATCTGAACAGGCCTGCAAACAATTGTATTTATTAGCCATAAATTTACCAAAGAATAACAGATGTATTCTAACCACAACCTGCAACTGCGCTTACGTATCAACGGGGCAGAGTAGCATACATTCATCTCCTCTTGAATTTCTAAACACCCTCCTAATGACGCACTCCAATGGGAAGTTATTTGTAGAATCAATCTGTCAGTGACTAGTTTAGGATGAACAATACATGAACTGAGCTGCATCTATAACATACAAAAAAGGAAAGAAAATCATTAAAACCGTACAATTGTGGCAATACGTTTGCTAGACGCCATGAGAACTCTCCCTTGGTCGTCCAACACAAACCCAGCAGGCGGTTTCGGAAGAGGGAGCTGCTGGTACGGTGGCTGCTGAGATTCTGACTGCCGCCCCTCCACTCCCCCACTTCTATCAATTTCAAAATCGTCTTCTACTATATTCTTCCTTTTTCCACTGGGTTTCTTCTTCTTCTTCGTTTCTGGCGGTCCACTACCGCGCTGCTGCTTTGCTGCCGCATAGCAACGCAACAACCCACGTCCAGCGCTTGTGTTTACACCGCTGTGTTTGAATTGGGGATAATGAACGAAGGACGGTGGGATTTTTGGAGAAATTTTAACAATATTGGAAGGAATTGTTGAACAAGATGAATATGTGGGCATAGAGAAACCCATTTGCTGTTTGCTGATTGTTGCTCTGCGAGCTATGGAGGTGAAAATCGGATACTTGTTAGTATTAGAGCTACTTGGTTGTATATTATCAAGATTTTCAGATTTTCTTCTATTATTTTACCGTATATTTCGTTTTTCATTATTTGAATTATTAGAATTATATCCTTGTTTGAGCCCCATTTTTTATTTTTTTTAAAAATTGTAATAGTGAATTTTTTTATTATTTTATTTTTTTTTGTGTAACATAATAATTTCTTTCATCAGTTAAAATTTAGTTGCATAGAGTTTATGCAGAAAAATTAACCTCTGAGTAAGTGTTTTTATGCATATTCGGTTGATTTTTTTTACATCTCATTATGCCTTTCTTCTGTTAAAAGTATAGTTTTAATTGCATATTAAATTAAAGTAAGCATTATTTTGTGATTACTCGATGGAATTAATGATTTAGATTATTATCTTTGTATAAAAAAATATGTGATTATATAAATAGATTATATATTATTTTATGATATTAATATATATAATTTGTTATTGTCCCGACGTGATTAAATATTTTTTATATTATTTTATAAACTTTAAAATAATTATGTTGTTGTTCTTAACGAAGCACAACTCTGCTAAATATTAATATTCTACTATAAAACAACTTTTAAAGAATTAATGTTTTTAAATAATAGCTTGTAGACGTTCATGAAGTGGCACAATATTGTTAGTATTCTAAAAGAATATTAATTGCTCTAGAAGAGTATGATATTAAAATTTCAATATTCTAGAACAACACTGGTCGATTTTTGGGTAAAAGCACGAATTATGATTTTCAATATTCTAGAAATATGTTGATATATTGCTCTTGAAAAAACAGATATTCCCGAAGAGCTA
This sequence comes from Fraxinus cuspidata, assembly GCA_903798385.1. Lineage (NCBI taxonomy): Eukaryota > Viridiplantae > Streptophyta > Magnoliopsida > Lamiales > Oleaceae > Fraxinus > Fraxinus cuspidata. Next base: position 1,528 of record CAIGRP010075424.1, on the reverse strand, counting down.
TTGTCAATGTCGTTACACAATATTATAATTAATATTTCAGAAAAATATTAGTTGCTCCTGAAAAGTATGAATTATAATTTTCAATATTCCAAAAAAATATTAACATATTACTCTTGAAAAAGTAATAGTAAAATACAAAATGACGTTCAAGTAGCACGTATTTCGAAAAATATATCATATGTATACTTTATGAATGTGTTTATCCCTGAAATAAAATATATAACTTGTGTTATGTGGTGGATGTAATCACCAGTATTCTGTTAGTCTAAAAATGTATGAAATTTGATATGCATATAATAAATGTGATTATAATCAATTTATCTCACGTAAATCCTGTTTGGGCCTCATTATTTGTGTAAAATACATTTTTGAATAGTAAATTCATGGAAAATGAAGGAAATTTTTTTTTGATTGTGTGTAATATTATTTTATTAAATAATGTGTGGTTGAAAAGAAAAGAGAGAAAAATATATTTTGAATAAAGGGGAATTAAACGAGTTCATAAATTTAATATTATCTTTGAATGATTTAATATGCTTGCAGCATAATTCAAGCGATATTATCATGTGGAAGAGTAAATACGGGTTTTACTTTTTTTTCCTTGATTAAGGTTTTGTCAAATTGAATTTTCTTGACAAAGTTTTTAATGAAGCAACTTGTGTGACGTATTCAAAAGAATAATGTGTTTTTTTTCATCATTAGGATTTTTTCGATTGAATTTTTCCCAATAAGATTTTAGTTAGGCATATTCTTCGTTTAATGAATGTCCATAATATACAAGATATTTACCATCAAAATAATACCCTGATACATACCCTCGATTTTTCAGATTATCACGTTACTACAATCCTAAAATGTTGATAAATATCTCGTATAAAGACGATATTATTTAAAGATTACACAGACAACATGAGACATACTTCACCGGAGATTGAAATATTGAAGACATTGACGCACAAGATATGGATCGCTTAATACAAGAATTTTCACTTATTGAAATTAGGGGGGTAGTTGTACTATTTTTCCTTCGATCAAGCTTTGTCCCATTTGATTTTCTTGACAATGTTTTAATGAAGTAGCATTTTATTACTCCAAATTGTTTGTATTTTTTTTCGTTTGTTGGTATTTTTTTCATTGGTTTGTGCCAAACAATGTTTCAACGAGATAGTTATTGTGCAAAATTATCAAAGATGGACTATTGTAAAAGTATAAGATAAATATTGATGATTAAGTAATTTTATCATCATGCATAGATAAGTCTTATCTAGTTTGAAAAATCATTTTTTAAATAAGTTTTTAAATTTATTTTTTTAAAAATTTATTTTATATATATAATGTAAAATTATCGTTTTTCCACTTTTAAAATTAGTGAAAATAAGTTATGTGGTTATGGTGAAATGTTATGTGAAATAATGCAGTCATAATGAAACGTTATATAAAATTGATTGATTATGGTGAAATAAAATCAAATTGTGGCGATACAAATATAAAGTTGAGTAATTATGATATAACAAAATCAAATTGAGTG
>CAIGRP010075422.1:0-27365 GCA_903798385.1 Fraxinus cuspidata | reverse complement strand
TTTTTTTTTTTTTTTTGAATTAATGGTGTGAAATTTGGAAGCTTCTGAGGGAAAAAAAAATCCCATAGTTTCTTGTCTTTTCTTTACATTTTTGTTCTATATAAATCTCAGGTTTTCTTTCTACAAACTCCTCTTCCTACAAAGATTTTCCTTTGTCCAAGAAATGGAAGAAATGACTTCTCTTTGGAGTTATCAAGAGGTGGGTCATTTAATTTTCCAGTCATCTTACCCATGATTCATTGTAGAGATACTTGGAAGTTTGTTTAAATTGCACTCAGACTGGGTTTTCATTAGATTTAATCACATTTAATTGCTTATTTTCGCAGATTTATTTCTTTTTTAAAAAGAATTCACTTACGATTCTGGTTTTGGTTAGGCATATTATAGCCTTGCCCATCATTGTAAAGATTACACTCAAATTCTCTTCTGGGATTTCAATAAATTCACATTTGTTGTATGATCCGATAAAGATTTGTAAAGCCAATGACCAAATTATGCGTGCTTGTTTAATACTATGTATTATATGTTTTTCTATTTTTCTACGGTTTTCTGTTTCTTGATCTATCCTAAGGAATTTTAATCTTACTGATTTTAACTGATTCTTGAATTTGCAGAATGTTGATGAATTGAATCAGAAGCTTCTGTATAACACTCTTGAACTTGAGAAATTAAAAGCAGAAACTAGTGAAGAAATGATAAAGAATAAGGAATATGTGAAGCAATTAATCCAACTTCTAAAGGTTGCTATCCAAGATAGAAATGAAGCCAGGATTCATCTGCAGAATTACCTCAACAGGTCTCTGCCTTTAACTTCTCCGACCGAACATTTGCCTGCACTTCCTCTCGTTCAGGCTGATAGTCCGCTTTTAAAACATGGGAAAGTGAATTCGAGTATTACTGAGTCGAACAGTCTGTCAGAGACGTACAATTATCGGTCCAATTGTTCGTCTCCTATTGATTCCCTTTTCGATGCTGTGACGTCCCCAGAACTCTCCAACATCAACTTGGTTGTGAATCAGCCTTTGGTTCAAGACTGCAATGTGGTTAATGTCACTGTTTCGACCAATCAGGTTACGCCATGTGTGCCTAGAATTGATCGAGCCTCATTGATAATGGACAACCTTGTCACATGTCGAGCCCTGCCTCAGAAAGGGAAACTCCTGCAGGCTGTCGTTGAAGCAGGGCCACTTCTTCACACTTCTTGTGGCTGGATCGCTTCCTAGGTGGCGTAATCCTCCTCGACTTCAACCTTTCCAAATTCCACCCGTCTCGATCAAAGGCCCTGAAACTGAGGTTTTTGCTCAGAAACCGGAATCAAATTTGAACCAACTGGCTTCTTCCAGAGGAATGAATTCACAACCTTATGCTATGATGTCTTGTGGATCTTCCCAAATTCTGTCACCTCCTATGTTAAATTTTGCTAATATGCCTTCTAGATCATGTTTGGGCAGTACAGGGACAACTACTAACAGTTCTGTCCCTCTGGTCAAGAGACAAAGGTTGTACTGAAAATTCATTGGAGCCAATCCTTCCAATTTTTTGTATAAATATGGAGCAGGGAGTGGTGGTGTAAATGGCAGCATTCATTTCGAGTTTTTTATAGTGAAATTGCTTCTAGATTTATCACTTTGAATAACAATTCTATGGTACAATATTTGAAATTTACATTTTTACATTATTTTCTCCTGTCTTTTATACACCACAAATGTTCACTGTCCATGTGTTCTCTGCTAGAAACTCTTAACTGGGAAATATTCACTTTGAGAATGATAAGAAAATACTCAGTCTCAAGTACTTCAATATCCCAATCCAGTTGAATCAAATGTATGGTATAATCCCTCCTCAAGAGCAATAAGTAAACTGAAATCAGAAATATGCAAAGCACGGATGAGGTCGGTCCAAAGTTGAGGGATAAGTTTACAACATAATTAGGCTCCACTCAGTCCAACATGATATTACCGATTTGTCATCATATTTGTCTTATCTTTTATTTAAAAAGGCTTCAGTCACGGTCTTGAGAAACAGAGGACAAAAAAGTGACTTCCCATAGAACACAGAAGAAGGGCGTTTAGCAGAGTTAAGATTAAATTTTGATAGTCATAATACATATTTAACAATTCTGTAAATTGATATCTTGAAATAGGATATGCATAAGCAAGGATGTAATCATGAACCAAACATATATTTATTATTCGAAAAGAATGAAGTAAAAAATAACTTATCAAACAGACAAACAGACCGTTATGATGAAACTAGTCCGCGTTGAAGATCATCAAGCCTTTTGTTTACCTTCACATTGAACTGACATCTGTATCGCACGTTGCAGAAAGATAAATGTAGTGTTTGAATAAACCCCACATGAAATTCAGAGAAAAAAGGAACATGGACTCAAACTATGAGTTATTTACAGGGAACTGAGCTCCTCATTAAACAAAATGGTCAGATCAGGTGCCTTGGTTCTGGTTTATCTGTATTTCATCTTGTTTATCTGTACTTGGTTTGATGAGGGGTTCGGGTAATGATCCTTGTAGGTCAGATCCATATACATGGCCCATCTTTATTCGTTTTGATTCAAGATACCTCTTGTTTTCCTCTGTAATAGGGGTCAGCACTGGAACCCGTCCAACAACTGCCAAACCGTAGCCCTTCAGACCAGTGAACTTGGCCGGGTTGTTCGTCATCAGGCGCATGGTGCGAATCCCTACGTCCCTTAGTATCTGTTAGAACAATCAAAAGATGGTGCTACATTATAAGATCTTACAAACTCTAAATATGAATAGGCAATTTGTTAACAAATTCAGCTACAATCTCAAAAATTTGTCAATGGATGCTGAGAATTTTATTGACAGACCTGGGCACCAATTCCATAGTCACGTGCGTCAGCTGCAAAACCAAGCTCTAGATTTGCTTCGACAGTGTCATGGCCTTCGTCCTGCAAATTATAAGCCTGAAGTTTATGACCAAGGCCTATTCCCCGTCCTTCATGGCCCCGAAGATAAACTATTACACCTCTACCAGCTTCCTCAATTAACTGCATTGCCAAATCTAACTGGTTGCCACAATCACATCGCCTGGATCCAAAAACGTCCCCAGTCAAACATTCTGAGTGAACCCTTACGAGTACATCTTGTCCATTTCCAATATCTCCCTGTAGATTTCGAGAGAAAAAAGCGTTGGTAATTGAAATAACTTTACGTTTTACAGAAAGGAATGTTTTCACCTTTACAATGGCAATATGCTCCATTCCATCAAGTTTTGAACGATAGCAGTAAGCCTGAAACGAACCCCATTTAGATGGCAAGCATGAAATCGCAGTTCTTTCAACCAGTTTTTCCCTCTTTCTCCTATACCTGAATGCGAAATATAATGCAAACAAGTTAGCTAATCTGACAGACGATGACGATTTGCATGTAGCTAACAGAAGCAGAAGTGTCTACTTTGTCATATAATTTGTGGCAATACTGTTTCAATGACCAAAAACAGTTTCCTCTCGAGTAACATGCATTTTTACCACGTCCAGGTTTATTATTTTTCAGTGTTTTTTTTTCCCCGTTTCATAAAAGATCATCTAAAGCACATAAAAAGCAACTGAAATCGTAGAAACAATTGCTTGGAGTTATATGCTAGCTTTGAGAAAGAACACCTTACGGTCTCAACCATGTCTTTTAACCATACATTCTTCACATAATTCTTTTATAACAATTGTTGGACTGCGTGACGCCTAATTATATTGTTCAGATGATCATAGTATTGTGCTTTCCTATTTCTATACTAGGCCGCGTTAGTTTCTTATATATGAAATAAATTCTTGGGCGTGTTTTTCAATAAGATAAGACCGGTGCATAATCATTTTCTTCATTACAGTGAAGAATCTACAGCAGCGGTTCACGTTTCCCACATTGAGTGAACCACAATAGTTTTGTATATTCTTTGCACGTTTATCGTTTCATTTTTGTTCAGTACTGCTCTCAGATTTAGGGATTAATGTTTAATATAGGTCATTCATTTTATTACAGATATCATTTTCAGAAAACTCACCTGATAAGATCAGTAATTGAAATGATAGGAATGGTGTGATCCAAAGCCATCTTTCTTAGATTGGGCATCAGAGCCGGAGAACCTTCCTCTTTATCCACTATAGCCGAGAGAACAGAGACGGGTTGCAGACCAGCCAGCATAAGCAGATCCACAGAAGCCTCTGTATGACCAAATCTTCGTAGAACGCCTCCATTTCTGTACTTGAGGGGAAAAACTTGTCCTGGTTTATTGAAATCTTCAGGTCTAGAGTTCGGAGATGAAAGAGCAAGGACTGTTTTTGCCCTATCTGATGCTGATACACCAGTAGATGTTCCCACTTTAGCATCCTAATAATTCAAGAGAAAATTCTCGCAAAAATTACAATCTCAGTTAATGAAGTAGTTATGGAAAGAAACGTAGGTCTTAAAAATATGAAGCAAATTTGAGTATGATATGAGAAATTTCAATAGCCAGGTTCATACAGAACGTCAGTAGAAAATGATCTTTTGCATTTTTATTCATACTCATGACATAACAACCGGCAATGGCCTAAACAGAATCGATACCAATAAACCAACATCGGGAGCTGCATTATATCATATTAGCCCAATAGAAACTACAAATATTCCACTTGAGAATTTCTTAGGCACGATTTGTCAAAAAGCCATTAAACTCAGTGGAGCATCTGCTGTTGGAATTAATTGAATTTGATTGGGTTAAATCATTTAGATGTGATATTTAATGATTTACGTCATTACAATTAATTTGGGTGAATTGGAAAAGTCTCCAATATAGGTTCATAAGTTGATAAGCTCATTTTAATTGTCTTATATATGGTTAGGAGTCTCACATAAAAAGTTTATTAAAAAAAAAACTTGTTTATATAGTGAAATGTGTGAATAAGCTATAATTTAATAAGTGACCTACAACTTGGCTAACTTTGGCTAGCCAAAGGCTAGCGAACTAGCCATATCAAAAGTGGTGCTTTGCACCACTCGCGACGCGCCCCGGCCCCGACACGCACACCTCGCAAAGTTCGTATTGAGCGCTTTAGAGGCGCACTTTGCACTTGATTGGCATCTGCATGGCTGGTAACTATTCGGAAATTGGTGAACAGGTATTATGAATGGACATTACAATTAATGGTTTAATCTTGACCGTCAGATCATGAAATGGTACGATACAATGACTAAAACGAATCAGATCAAGTGGTGCATCAATTATGAAATATCACACGCTCATTTAATGAGATACTTCAATCCATAGTTACTAAAACCGGCCTGGCCCGAACCGGTCAGCCTGAAACCCGCCAAACCTGGAAGAGTTCCGGTCCGATTTGTACATTTTGATCGGAAAAGCATATGAACCGATTAAGAACCAATAAAACCGGCAAAAATCATTTGAACTGCCCGATTTTTAATAAAGCCTGAGAGTCAATCTGCTCAGCCCGGGGTCGTACACCAAAATTTATACAAAAGTATGTGTTTTCTGAAATGTGAATTCAAATTTGAAAAAAACCATATAATACACAATGTTATTAACCAATATACTATTCTGACTTTTGCTTATGTAAAACATCTAAGTTTTAATTTTAGTCACTTATAATTTTATTTATTTCTTTAGGAAAATTTCAAACATGTAAAATTTGTGTAATTTAATAGTAATTATAACATATAATAATAAGTATACACTAGAGAGAGAGAGAGAGAGAGAGAGAGAGAATTTTCACTTTAAAAAAATAAAATTATTTGGATGTATGAATTAACAATGACCCACCGGTTGAACTACATAGTCGATGACTCGATGATCAGATCGAGTCTAATAACTGTGATTCAATCTCTATAAACAGAGACATCCAAATTCATTTTTCGACACACCAAATTAATTAAAATACAATTGATTTCTAAATTCATTCTCTCTCCAAATTCTGGTTATAAAAATTCTTTCAAATATATTCGTAGTTATTCCGGTCGAGTAGATCATTCTTTGGTTCGACCGACAAGAATGGTATTGAGCAGTATCAACTTTGGAAGAAACATTATATCTTAGGAATCTTGTTTGCATTTTTTTGGGGGGCGAAATCTGTCCTAAGGAGATTGATTTGGCATACCTCGTTTTATCTACTGTATTTCATTTTCTTTTTGTTATATTTATTCTTTCGATTGAGATAGTCGAATTTACGACATCTACTGCATGACATTTACTTCATTTAAATTTTATGTTCAAAAAATCCCAAATTCTGTCATTATAAACAGAAACTTGAACACATCCGTTTAACCATTTAGATTCGGTCTACAAGGTTGCTCGATTTCAGAAAGAATTATCATACCACTGTGATCGTAAACGAGGGAGCTGAAGAATCATCTTCCTTTTCAGGGGACATCAAAGGGAGATTTAATCTCTCAAGATCCTCTTCCTTCATGCCTACAGAAACTATCCCTGAACCATGCTTAATCATAAATGCAACAGCCTTAGGACTCACATAAGAGGCTGCCATAACAAGATTTCCTTCAACATCTTCATTTTCATCTACAACAATCAAAAACTTAACATTTTTCGCAATAATTATCAGCACAAGATTAATAAAACTAGCATAGAAAACTGTCACGAAGCTTTCTTAAGAACAAAAAGCATGTTTGGCTAAGCTTAAATAGTATCCTTATAAGTACGTTTTAAGAAAGTAAAATTTTCTATTGATCAAATTGGAAAAAGAGAAGTTAAATTATTTTTTTTTATTTTTTATTTTTAATTCAAAGTAGGACGAAAAATAATTTAACTGAACATGTTAAGAAACACTCAACTTTTACTTATTTCTTGCTTAGCCGAACAAACATGCTTGAGAGTTGTATAGAAACTTATCCAACCTTGCCTTGGCGCAATGCGGAAAGAGCTTGTTCGATCGAAGAATATCCAGCAGATGGACGGTCAGGATCACCCTCTGCATCACTAACAAAAAAATCAGCTATTTCCGGTGTAATTTCTGCATCTAAAGTTCCAAAACTTGCCGAGGAAGAATCATTAAACTCATCAAATGATGATCCATTTATCTTTTCTTCAGTCTTGAATGAGCCGTCATCAGAAAAATCTCCAGATGATCCCAGAGCCCAGCAACTGGAATTCCAAGCTTTATTTCTACATATTCCAGCAAAATTAGGACTACAGTTTAAGGCCCTTGAATTGAAGAAAATCTGAGGAAAAAATGCGATGCAATCCATGGATTGAGAAGTTAGAATTGAATATGGGAATTTCTTTCTTGCTTTCTTATTGAGCCCATAATCTTTGCGTGTGGAGTGGCGATTGTACTGGAAAACACCACCTCTGGTTTATTTCCCTGCGTTATCCAGTGTAAACACTATCTAAATGTACGGATGTTTGGAGCCACAAATAGGGCTGGACACTACGTGTCCAAGTCAAATGAAGTTTTTGAAACTCAAAAATAATTTTTAGACCCGTTTAATTAATTTTATGAAAATACTTCTTCTTGTTAAAAATGTTTTAAAGGAAGTTAGTCCAATATAATTTCATTTATAAATATTTTTGTAATAAGATGTGCATTCAAAAATTAGTTTTATAAAAAAAATTATAGTATTATTTCCTTCAAAATCTCTTCTACATGAAGTAAAAACAAAAGTATTGAGATTCGAACACTAAAACTAATAACTCAAAAACCCGGCCCAACCTATTTTTGACGGTTCAAGTTGTTTTTTGCGTCACGTGATACCTCAAGTCGGATACTAAACTAAATATAGAATGGATAGAGGTTTTGATTCAAAAACCGCTACTCAACCCTCAACCCAAAACATAATAATGAGAAAACGACCCAAAGTCCGAAAACCTAAAAGCCGTCTATTTCATCATCGAACCCGGTCATAGCTCGTTTTATGACACAAATCTTATGGGGAAAATCAAATCTCAAGTTTAAAGTATATGTCAATTCAAAACTCAGACAATGAGTTTAAATTTTCTCAAGTGATAACTAAATAATTAATAATATTTTATTAATATATTAAGGTCATAATTATATAATTAATGGTCACAATTACTTACTTATATGTCATAACTTATTTATTGGTCACAAATTATTTTTCGGCCACGAATTAAAAATATTATGGGTTACAAAATTTATTTATTGGTCATAAATAACAAATTTTATAAGTCACAATTTATTTAACGGTTACAGATTTTCAAATTAGTTCAAATAATTTTTCAATCATATTATCGAGTTTTTAGGTCACAATTATTTAGTTGGTCACGTATACCTAAAACTTCAGCCCAAACCTAAATTCCAATCCACTACCAACACTTGGTCACAAATAAATCATATAATTGGTCACAAAACTCTTAGCCCTCGTTTGGTCCGGATTAAAATCTGATTTTAATCCAAGTCGAAGTCAAACAATTAATATTAACCATATATTTCATAAGTCCCACAACTTTTCGACCACACATTTCAAAAACTTCTATCACAATCTATTAAAAATATAACTTTAATCTCCACCAAACACCCGCTTCATATCATCCCACCACAACCACAACCACAGCCAATAACACCACCACCAACAACAACACCACCTACACCACAACACCACCATCAACACAACCGCCACATCTAACAAAAACAAAATCTCCAAATGACTCTCAAACAGACCCGAATGCCAAATCCGAGCCGATAACCCAACTCGAGCTCAAATCCGATGAACAGATCAATGATATCTACACTTCTTATCTTCGTGAGCGACTCTCTGGTATGGATTCGTCCACCGTTGACATTGCCACTTCCTTCTTGCTGCTGCTAGTTGATCTCCACGTCTAAATGTCAAGCTTCCTATAACATCCACTACCGCCTCCGCCTCCATCCCCACCTCCATAACCTATCTCTGACGTCCACTATGACTCCATATCATTCATTTCAGAGAAATCAAACTTAAATAAAAAAAAAAGAACAAATCTGTGTCGCTCTGTACGAAGGAGAAAAAATAGATCTACACCGCTGCTTACTAAGGAGAGTCAGAGTTGTGAGTTAGGTGGAGAGAGTGAGAAGAGAGAAGATGGAAAGAAATGAATTTAGGGTTTGGGATTAAATTGGATTGGGATGAGGTTGGATAGATTTTATATTATTATTATTATTATTATTATTAGTTGAATTAAAACCTCATATATAATTAAATAAACTTATTATCTGATTTTTAAACTATCATCTTGAAAAGCCTTTGTTGAAACTTTTCATGAACCTTAAACTTTATAAATTTGCCAAGATTTTCATGTCAAATCACCAAGAAATTAATTAACGCGAAACATACCTTAATCCATTATTTTTGTCTTGAATCTTGATCTTTTGTTCTTCAATTTGATTGCTACAAATTCCTTCTCGATTCTTGATTGCAAGTTTAACGATCTTCCTCTTCAATATGTTTTCTCATGTATTCTTGTTTTGATGGGATGACACAAAAAATGAGAAATTCACATATGAATTGGGGACCATAACCCTATATATAGTTCCATATGTATTCGGCCCATCGTCAAATACAAACCCTATTGGATCCGGTCTCTACACATATAACTCGACCCACGCTTTATTTAGATGCCCAAAGCNGACCATAACCCTATATATAATTCCATATGTATTCGGCCCATCGTCAAATACAAACCCTATTGGATCCGGTCTCTACACATATAACTCGACCCACGCTTTATTTAGATGCCCAAAGCCCAATTACTTAATTCTTTATTAGATCACCTTAATTTTGGACTTAAATCTGGTGGGGGTCTTGGTTAGATTTGTGATACCGAACTAGTTCAGGTCGGTTATAGTGTGGGCCAAATTGACTTTAGGATATGTTCGAGTTAGTCAAAATCGATCCAACCCGACCTAATGCCCACTCCTAGCCACAAACATCTCAGAATAGTGACAACTCACAAATAGTAATGCACTAGATATTATGGGTTTAATTGTGATGTTTATGATATTAGAGAATTATTTTGAAAGTTGAATAAATGTGTAATTTCGAAGAATCATGTTACATGTATACATTGTTTACATCTAGTTTGACATACACGTGAGTTGACAAGATTCTATCCATTAATTTTAACAATACTTTTTTCAAACAATGGCCAGATTTTGACATATAGACATGTGTCAAACAAAGTATACACAATGGGTGTACATCAAATTTAATTCAATTTCAAATTTCAATAATAATGATTTGTTTTGGAGTGTTTCAATGTTAAATTTGTTTTAGAGTGTTCCAACATTAAAATGAACGGTTTATGTATAGTCGTAATTTGTGTTGATTAAAACATAGAAAACATTATGTTCTTACACTCCTAAAAGTGAACGGAGATGATTAGAGCTTGGACATCTAGACTTGCATTATATTTCAGGTCAACCCACTTGATATTCGTGAGAGCCAGAATATCATGGATCCAAAGTAGGGATGGCCAAAAAAATTGTTAAACCGACGAGGCAGTGGTTGTTGGCCCGAAGTGGGGAACGGGGCGAGTACGAATAATATGAACCCCACCTCGCTACTAGCCTTGTTTAAAGTCCATTTCAAATTTAATTTTTTTATTAAACATAAGGACAAAAAATATCATCATTTATGGAATATAGGTTTTTCTTAACAATTTGGAAAAAAGTAAAGATTTTCATCAACTTAAGACATGAAAAAAATAAATGAAAAAAAATAAATAAATAATCGAGGTAGGGGACATGTCCTGTCCCACCCCGCCTTGACTAGGTATGTGATGGGACAAGGTGACAAAAATACCCGAGGATTGGGGACGAAAAATGGTTACCTCAACTCGCCTAATTGGCATCCCTAATTTAGAGAAAAATTAGACTTTTAGAAACAAAAGGAGCGCCTTAAGTTGAAGAGAGCAATTTACAACCAATGTTATGAATTTTTTTTTCTTTACATTTTTTTTTTTTTTGGTTTCTGTTTATGTACTTCGTAATTTGTCTGAGAAAGTCAAATCTGGTTATAGAGCAGTGAATGAAATATTATAAATTAGTTATTATTTGTGATGACTATTGTACGCTCTAATTGTGACCTATAAAAATAAGATTTTATTTCTCAATAAAATATACACAAAATTTATAGACTTTCTTTTTTTTAGTCTGTGACATGTTGTCGGCACGAAATTCTAGCGGACAAAGTTTCTTTTCTATTCAAATAAAGGCACGAATCCCTATCCTGAAATATGAAAAGATCCGCGTGAATCAAATCTTACAAATAAGAAGCAAATCAATTCTAAGGCTACAAGTTCATTCATTAATTTTTTTATTATATAATAATATTAAACAGTGTAAGTTATATTCAATGATATTTAGGCTCTTGAATAAATAAAACTAAAAATTATATTTATTTTGTGGACGAATATGTTGTCGATATTCTTGAAGAAATACAACCATGTTATATGAATATTATCATTCAAAAGAAATAAAATTTTTTATATATCATTATTTCAGAAGAATATCAATTATTGTACCTGAAGAAGTATATAATAATACACATTAATATTCTTGAATTATATAACGTGTTGTGTTCATGAAGAAGCTCAAATTTATAAGTATTAGTATTCTAGAAGAATATTATTTTACTTTCTAAGAAGCACAATTTTAATATTTTAAAATATAAGAAATCCAAAAGATTATCACAATAATAATCCCATGAAGATGTGTGAATTATATGAAATTTGACCATTGATTAATACTTTAGTTGTGAGCATTATTTTAATATATTGTTGCCGAATTTCCTTACCAAATCATTCCAATAATGATACTTCAATTTGGTTATGTACTCAACATTCCAATGCACTATCTCTCCGTGTATAAGATTGATTGCATCATCATTTATGAAAAATAATAGTTAAAAAATACTAGTTTAGTTGACATCAATGTGACATTAAATGAAAGTATAATTAAATAAATCATCTAATTCTATATTTCATTAAGCCCATCACTAAGTGCCACGTGGACTGGTGTTATAACACAATGGTGATAGATAGAACTATTCATCATTTATCTTGTTAATTGGAATTCTAACAATTCCCAAGAAATCTTAAAATGTGTGTTAGAGTTTTCCAAAGGTTTCTCATAGAACTAGGCACTGTTGCTAAAAAACCGATCAAATCAGATTTTATTTGAAAGCTATTCTTCATAAACTCTGGATATATAATGCTTGAGTTCTTGAGTGCTGCTATAGCAGTCAAGAACATTGACACTAGCAACTTTCCTTTATCAATCTTCACTTGTTCGTGTTGTCGATTATCTGGAGTCGTTATCCTGCAGCTTCTAGTGCAATTGGCATTCTCGAAATATCTTCTACCATCAGAGATTTATATTTTTGTTTGTGTTACTTGATTCTTCGTCTTAAAAAAGAAAAAAAAAATTCTATTTCCAATCAAAAGGTTCAAGATTTTCGCCTTGGGAATAGAGCATGCAACATATACTTTTTTACCCGTAAAAAAAGCAATTTACACTAATCAAATAAAAGTAATAAATAAAATAGACTAAGTTAAATATAAATAATCCCTGACAGCAGCACCAAAAATTTGTTGCATATATTCTGTCATAAGTATACGATATCGTAACAAATAATATGATGGAGATGTGAGTCTGGATGATCGTTCCCACTAGGACTATTACTTAATTTCTAGTTTATTATTTCTAACTTCTAATTTAAGAAAAACAAGCAATAGTTTGTTGGTTAGTTATCTAAATTGTTTTAATTAAACTAAATTATCTAAGGCACACAATTAATCAAATTCGACTTTTAAAGTATGAATGTGGATGTTAGAACTTACAATTTCACGTATAAACCCTTTTTAATTTGCTAATCAAGATTCTTCTATTACAATATTCGATCGAATTCTTCTAAGGTACTCAATTTACCTCTCTCGAGTTCAAATGGATTCTATTAACTACGTCATTTTGTCATATTTCTATGTGAATCTTAATAATCCTTAATTGAAAGGTATCTCTACACTCTTATTCAAATTATCGAATTTTATTATGCGATCTAAATCTATAATTCACCTCTCAGTTCATTACAAATCCCCATAGCGTTGAATTAGTGGCCATTTAATTCAAAGAATTAAAATCCACGAATAAAATCAACATATAAATATTAACTCTTAAAATCTTGAAAATTAAATTAAGGGGTCATACATAAATTAAATTATTTTAACCTAACTATTAATTTAGTTACTTATACTAATGAAAGAAAATTTAATAAAAAAGTATAGAGTTTATAGTCGAGTCTTGAGATCTTGATAAAGGGAATAATTGGATCTTGTATCAAGAATCTTATTCAATTCAAAAATCTTCAAACCCTAGATTTTTTGACTTGATTTTAATTTTCTATGTTTTTCTCTCTAAAATTGAATGTCCCATAAAAGAAAATAATGAGTATATATTAAATTCTAAAATAACACTAGAAAAGAGTTCTAAGGCCTTCTTATGTAGAATTAGAGTATAATGTAGAATTAGAGTATAATTAAGAATCCAACAAAAACTGAAATTTCTTCTAATTTTGTCCAATTTAGTCATCCACATCAATTCCTTGTTCATCCTAGGTCTTCTTTATTTGTATGGCAACTCCTTAACTTCAATCTTGATTATTTTGGTCTCCAATTTCTCAATTTTGTACAACTTCAATCCAATTTCATCCGAACTTGTCCAATTCGAGTTGTATCTACTATTAACATAATATAATCTAAATGAAGTAGATATCCGTTCAATATAATCATAAAGAAATAAGAATAGAAGTCCAAATACGCATAAAATGCACTTATCATTGAACATCCTAATGCCTTGCGTGTAGTTTCCCCACCCATTTAGCTTGGAACAATGCATCAGAATAGTATGCATAAAACCTAATTTTTTTATACACAACCCGACTTTTGAATAGTAAGTAGAAATCATGATCCTTAGAGAACACCTAAAAGGGAGTTTCGAGTCTAATGTAGCCAATAATTGTCACGACCCGAGGACAATTTACCCAAGGTTGAATATTACCAATTTTGTGACACTCTCTTACCTCTTTGGGCTTGAGGGATTTGGGTATCCTTTGGAATAGGCCTTTACCTAGCTTCTAAAATCACCTTATCCATTGGTACTTTCCCATAAGGTAATTCTTATCCAACTCTAATAAGGTTGTGTCCTACTATATCTCTTTTGTCCTATCATGGTGAGACTCTACCATCCGAGTTGCATCCTCATCTAAACACTAGTTGCCTAATACCTAACAAATAGCAATTCCTAGATAGGGTAAGACTTTTAAACACCCCATGACTCCTCAATCCGAATAAAGGTGTTCAACTAGTTCAAACCAACTAGAAGTATGCTACCTACCTCTATAAATACACGACTTTTGTTCATTATTCAAGTACACTTTTACTTAATTTTCAATTTATAGCCTCACATTTAAATTGTCTCTCTAATTTAAGCATCAGAGGGTGACGAGTATACACCTCAAAGTCTTTGTTTCAGGTATTGGAAGATTTTGTTCGTGTTCATTCTCAATCATCAAGCTCGAAAATCAATAGATACGATTTTTGGTAGCATCATTGACATCGTTTGTCTAAAGTGCTACCAAAAGCCATGGTTAATACACGTTCAGGTCTACCTCCAGCAACTTCATCCACTCCAAGCCCTTCTCCTACTGAAGATCCCCCAGTTCCTCAAGATAAATCATCAGAAATACTGATGCCCCAACCCGTTGTTGTTACCAACAAAACTTTCGAGGAGCTCCGCCAATAAGTTGCATGCTAACTCATTTGTTAAGCTAAAGGAATCTACATCCAGCACCGACACCACAAGGGAGTTTTATGACCGATGCTCAAGCTCGGGTTCCTCGCCTTGCCAGTGATATTGGTGGAATCGAAACCTCAGGCATACCTCATATAGCATAAGTCTCGAGGTACTGTGGACTCAAGTGAGCTTGTTAGGATCATACAAGATGGGATTACGACTGATCTACTTTATAATACCCAGAGAACGATAGGGTTTACCCGAAATACTCCATTTACCTCAAATATTCTGTCCAACCACTTACGAGACATATTTTAAATACACCACATAAAGGAGTACGATAGGACCACTGACCTAATCAATCATCTTCATGTATACACAGATGTACTTATAGGTCACACCAGGCCCCATGATGTGCAAAGCCTTTCTGCAAACTTTGACCAATGTTGTCAAGGATTGATTACCATAGAGCCCAATTTCATTGTCTCATTCCCAGATTTGGCCAATAAGTTCTCTGCCTTCTTTGCAAGTATTAAATGCATCAGGAAAATTGTAGCGTCCCTCAAGCAACTTCACCAAGAGCAAAATGAATAACAATGTGTTTACATGACGAGGTTCAATAAAGAAAGGCTTTAGATCTCCGACCTACATATCACGACAGTTGTCTAGGCCCTCACATATGTTAAAAGGTGTGAGGCCTTCAAAATGTCCTTGTTGAAAACTCTACCAAATCTGTTACCGAGCTTCTCACTCGAGGTAAAAAATACATTAACATGAAGGAGACATTGAATCAAATGAGAATTGGTGCGTTCTCTAAAAATGCCAAATATAAAAGGTAGCATGATTAGAATTTCTGACCAAAAATTCCTCGGAACAAAAATGACATGAAGAACCGTCGACATCATTCACCAAATTGAACACTTCTAAGCCTAACATTCTGATGAAAATCAAGGATATGAAGGAACTTAAATGGTCTTCAAGAATGCGGTCACCTCCTAATACCTGAGACAAGAGCAAGTATTGTGACTTTCGTTAAGACCATAGGCATACGATAGAGAATTGTAAAGCCTTGCAACGGGAGATTGAGACTCTAATCAAAAGGGGATTCCTGGGTACTTATGTAAGTCATGACAAATGCCCAATGAATGATTGTGACAAAGGAAAGGCCCCTGAGGCAAAGGGTAGTAGTCAGTCTACAGCTAGAACCATTAACAATATCGTCAGGAGTATAGCATCAGGATGATACTTGAACAATGAACATAAAGAATATGCCCGACAATACACCACAACTTCAAGGATAGCTCGTGATAACTTTGAAGACATTAAATTTAGGTCAAAGGAGTTGGAAGGTATATCATCTCCTCATGACAATACCTTAGTCATATCAGCTATTGTAGCTAACTTTGAGGTGAAAAGGATTTTGATCGACAAAGGAAATATAACCAACATATTCTCTCATGAGGCTTTCACTAAGATTGGAACTCATAAGTGTATTCTATACACTTATTCGGGATCTTAAAAAATAATAATTTATAGTTCTTATGATGAAATATCTCCTAATTCGTTGTATATTGTGTTTAATAGGTAAAACCCAAAGATTTAATAAAGAATTGGAAGAAACAAATGAAAAAAAAAAGAAAAGAAAAATGGTTAAATTTAGAGGTTGGGGATTAAAGTGAAATAATTTGAAAGTTGGATTCCATTGTAAGGCGGTGAGTCAAGAGTGCCGAGTGTCAAGTGGAAGTGAAGAGAAGTCAATGGGAAGAAAAATTGTTGAAAATGGCCAAAATATACACATAAAAAAGTTCAAGGACCAATTCATAAATTGGTTCCCAAAATTGTAATACCATGTGTATGCATAGGCCTTGCGTACACGTAAACCCAATATGGAGTTACTGAGGTTGAATCCTATTTACTTTGCGTACATACAAAATGGACCATCCATATGTATGGTTCATCTCCGGGGAAAAAATATTTGTTTCCTTATTTTGTTTCGACTCGCATTGATGTGTAATCTTTTGACACTCTATGCCCCTGTTTGATACCAATTAAAATCTAAATTTTAATCTACATCAAAGTCAACAATTCATATCAACCATATTATAGACCCCACAACCTTTCAACCACATATTTAATCAACTTCTATCAAAATCTACTAAAACTTTGATTTTAATCACCACCAAACAGGGCCTATATATACCATAAGTCATCCAAACGTAAGAGGGATTTTTTTTAGTCATTGTTTGAGAGCGTTATAAGTATTATTACATTCAAGAAGCAAGAATTCATCGTTTGGATTGAAGATTAAAGTGAAGAATAGCAGTTTTCAAGTTCTTTATCATATTCCTAGTCTCGGATGATGTCTTTTCTTATTTTTTTGTGTAATTTTCATATGGCAATATTAGACTAAAGTTTTTATGTATTGGACGTATGAAAAAATGTGTTGATTTATAGTTTTCAATTCAAAACTTATTTTTTTTAATTAATTCTCGTGTTCATGATTTAATATGCACCAATTATGTCTATTTAAATGCTTGCCCTCCATTTAGAAAATTAAGTTGTTTAGTTGTAATGTTGGAAAACTCATGATAAGTGAAACGTTTCATTTTCAACACATGGGCAATAGATATTGGGAATAATATTTATGACGTGTGCAATCGTGTGTGATAATCATATGATTAAATACGTATTTTGCATATGAATTCGGACTAGGAATATGATCGGGTCATGTTAAGCATATGTTCGGTATATCTTTGAAAATAATATTAAATATTAATCGATTATGGATCGTCACAAACATGTTAGTCGCACTAATTAACATAAGTTGAGAATTGAAACTATACGTCAATAGTTAGACTCGAAAATCCAATACATTCATCTTGTATTTGATAAAAACCAAATTTTATTGCTTTCGTAGTTAAATTTAATATAAAAACCAACAATCAATCTCGTTTGTGTTACACTTATCGAATTTTGTAGAACTAGTACACTAAGGTTGAACTCTAATCCTTGTGGGACGATATTCGTAACTCACTACGTATTACTTGTCAACGATCTTCTACGCTTGTGAGATTTCATCGAACAAGTTTTTGGCACCGTTGTTGGGGAATAACGGTTTTAATTTTAGTTTATTAGTTTATATTAGATTCGATATTTTTTTCATTTTCTTTCTTTGTTTTAGGTTATTCATTTTGCTACCTGAATTCATTTTGTTTCAATTCTTTCATGTTGTCATCTGCTTATGCAACACTCTAACTGGATCGATCCAATTCCACTAGACACTGAGATTGAAAGAACATTCAGACATCGTAGAAGCTAACAAAGAGAAGAAAGGGTAAATGGTTGAGAATCAAAATCAGATTCAGATTCAGGATCTGATTCAACAGCTACTACCAGCTCCACAAACACCTATTGCCAATGAGGGCCGAATATTAGTAGGGGAATATGTGAATCCAATGTTTGCACTAGTACTACCTCTTATCATCTACTCGCCTTTTGGACATGTTAACTTTCACATCCGATCATATGTCATCAATCTTTTCCACAATCATCAAAACATCAAGTTCTTCAAAAGAGTTACAGAAAATTCACATGAGCACATTTAGGCTTTTCTCATGTAGTACGAAGTTATTAGTCATGAATGGATGTCCAGACATTCATTTCGAATGCGTTTATTCCTTCATACCTTGAAAAAGGGTGCAAAAGCATGGCTCTACTCATCACCTGTTGGGAGTATCGTGTCTTGGAATGAAATGTTACATAAATTCACAATAAAGTTCTTGCCATCTCGAGTCCATTATATCCAGAATGAAGTACATACTTTACAGCAGATGGATCTTGAGACATATCCAGAGGCATGGGAGTTGTTCAAGAGTGCATTTAGAAATTGTCCAAATATTGACATTCCTAAACAAGCGTAGGTATATCTTTTCTACTATGTACTATGCCTTGAATTTCGCAAGATGGTAGATGCTTCAACGGGCAATTCAGTTATGACAATGGAGTTGATGATGCATTCGACCTTCATGAGAGGTTTGCTAATAATCAGGCTAATAGGTCGATCGAGAGGAACTTCCCAAAGAAAGTAGCGAGTATGCATAACATAGATGCAATGACAACGTTAGCAGTACAAATGGAGGCAATAACAAAGAAACTTGACAACTTATCCCAGTTTGTTAACATGATACATCAACCTGCACCGTTCTACGCAGGTTGTGGGACATACATATGACAGTTTTCCTCTACCTTCCACTCACATGGTTCAACCTGCTGAGGTCAATTATGCACCAAACTTCCAAAGGCAATAGAACAACATCTACCCCCAACAACTGTCATCCAGGTTCGAACAAGCATTCGAACTTCTCTTGGGTAAATAATCAAGATTAGTGATATCAAATGAAAAGTAATCAACTAGAAACTCAGCAACAAGAAAATAGAGCATCCTTGGAGGATTTACTGTTAAATACATCACCTGCAATCTAGAATCAGCAAGCCTCTATTCAGAACTTAGAGAATCATGTAGGGCAGATTGCACATGCATTATCTAGTAGATTACAGGGTGTCTTAGCTAGTGGCGTGGAAAAAAACCTATGGGAGCAGGTATTGGGTGTCACAACTATAGAAAGGGACATGAATTATTTGCCAAGAATCAAATTTGCTCCATGTAACAGTGTTTATATGCCACCCATCCCATTCCCTCAAAGGCTTCGAAGGCAATCAAAAGAGGAACATGTTCAAGCTACCATAACTAGGAGTGTGTTCAGTTGTCAGAGATCTATTTAAGGATGAAAGAGACTGAGGGTGATCAGGTACCTACCACAAGCGATGAACCAGTAGAGTAATCTGAAGAATCAATAGAGAAGGAGCAACAAAAGCTTTCAAACAGTCCATAGATTAAGGCAACCATTCCTACCAATTTACTCACACCTCCAATCCCATTTTCTCAAAGGTTGCAAAACACTAAGTTGGAAAGACAGTTCACAAAATTCCTGAAAATACTGAATAAAGTTGCGTTTCAACATTCCATTTATTTACGCAATCCTTCAAATCCAAAGCTATTCCAAGTTTCTGAACGAGATGTTGACAAAGAAGAGAAAACTACTCGAACATGAAATAGTGGCCTTAACCGAAGAGTACAGCGCAACCATGCAGCACAGGCTCCCGTCCAAACTAAAAGACCTAGGAGTTTCAATTTACCTTGTTCTATAGGAGGTTTAAATAATAATAACGCTTTAATTTATTATAGACCAAGCATTAATTTGATTCATTTGCCTCTTTACATGAAACTAGGATTGGGATATCCAAAGCCATCTTTAGTAATCTTGTAGTTGGCAGACTAAACATTGAAGCACCCCTATGGAATAATAGAAAATATGCTCATCAAGGTTGGAGACTGTATTTTTCTAGCTAAATTTAATCATTTTAAACCTAGAAGAAGCACATCAGATGTTAGTGATTTTGGGAAGACTATTCCTATTAACTAGTCGTGCTTTGCTGAATTTTGAAACAAATGAGCTAATTTTGAAAGTGGAAGATAAGCAGTAGAGCTTCACCAAGGACACTCCATTTAGGCAGCCAGCCTATTTTGAGGATTTTCAGAAGGTGGAAATAGAAGAAAATGATAACTATGTAAGTCATAGATGCAACAAAGGTCTAAGGACTAGTTGGAACACAGCATGATCAATCTGGGAACTATCAGCTGTGGAGAGTAAAGGATGAGGCTACAAATTCACTTTTTAAGCCTCCATGAGTAGCCAAAAAAAAATAAGTCAAGCTAAAGACTATAAATAAACGCTTATTGAAACGCAACACAATTTTCTTTCCCTCTTGTTTATTTTACTTTTTAGATTTAGGATATGAGTTAATTGTGTTTTTATATGTATCATCATCCATATCACATCTCCCTTTGAGCCTTTGAAATTATTGTCGGTTTATGAGATGTTTGGGCTAAATAATACTTGTTATAGGATAGATGTTTTCTAATATTTGATTTTTCAGGAACGTGATTTCGCGGAACACTAAAACTAACATTGACAAATGGGACAACGTGATTCAAAAGGACAAGTTCTTGTACTTCATGCCATAGCATTCGCTTCCTCTCATAAATTTAGGGAGTATTTTCTTCATTTTCTTTCCCATTCTATATGCTTATACTCTAAGACATTGAGGAAATGTCTATTTAAGTTTGGGGGTGGAAACATAGAATTTTTACTTTTGTTCATTATTGTGTGTGCTTTATTATGAGAAAAGTAAAAAAAAAATAAAAAAAAATCTTATTTTATTTGTGTGCTTGTGTAGGTTAGTTAGTCTGACCGGCAATTATGAATTTATTTGAAATTGTGTATTAATATAGGAATTGCAAATAGGTTGCATGCTTAGATTGATTGATATTTTTTTATGTGGAACTTGATATTATTTGTGCACGTGAATTAAATTAGGCATTATCATTGAATGCATTGACTCATATTTTGTCAGGTTGAAATAATGAACCTTAGATTTTAAACCCAACTACTTCATTATACATCTTTGATCAAATTTAGCATATCTTGGGATGATTTTACTGTTATAGGAAGATACGGATAAGAATAGAGATTCTATTAGTGAAAAATCTTGTGTGAATTATCTAAAATCAATGGGATAAATTTAGGTGAAAGTCTTAAGTTATAGGTTGGTTTACTTGAATTAGTGCTTAATGAGGAGCATTGCACTAATTAAGGAAAAATATATATATATATTTTTTTTAAATTTCTCTTCGTAGCTTTTATGACTCGATTTATTAAGCTTGTAAAGATGTCTTAAAATTGTTGCCTTAAAGTCATCTGACTTGGGAGTTATGGCCAAAAGCTTTCTACATTGATTATTTAGAAAGTTTAATGAAGAGAATGTTGCAAATAGAAAATAGAAAAAAAATTAGAAAATAAAAAAAGCAGGTGCATGAAACAAAAGATGCACCACTTGCCATAATTAAGTCTCAAATGTAATTGAAAAAAAAATGGACTTTTGATAAGAGATTATTGGCCTAACCGAGTCTTCGAGATTAGAGCAATCAAATTGAAAATCCTTATTTGTTGAAATGTTGACATGCAATTAGTGAAATCTATCTAAACTAGAGAGGTGAGGATAAGTATAAAGATTCAACCTTAGATCACACACTGAAAAGGAATAAAAAGAATAAATTTGAGGGTGTGAATCTTACAAGTGATGAAATAAAAAATTTGACCACTAAGGATTGGGAATGAAACAACTGATGAATATATGATGTTCTACTTAATACTTCACATACACATCATTTTGTATTAGAAAAGTCGATATTGATTTTGGTAATATAATCTTGAAACTA
This sequence comes from Fraxinus cuspidata, assembly GCA_903798385.1. Taxonomy (NCBI): domain Eukaryota; kingdom Viridiplantae; phylum Streptophyta; class Magnoliopsida; order Lamiales; family Oleaceae; genus Fraxinus; species Fraxinus cuspidata. The sequence goes on along the minus strand of CAIGRP010075422.1, from coordinate 5,256 downwards.
TCTATAGATTTAATATCATAATTTCAATCCTAAGGTAAGATCCAGGTTATCTAGCAAAAACCTTTTGCATGTGTGTTATAAGTTAGGTTATAGTTTTGTTTGAATACAAACAAATGTTCAAATTTGGGGGTTTGATAAGTGCATTCTATACACTTACTCGGGGTCTTAAATAACTACATTTTATAGTTCTTTTGATGAAATGTCATCTAATTCGTTGTATATTTTGTTTAATGGGAAATACTCAATGATTTGATGAAGAATTGGAAGAAGTCAATGAAAGATTGAGAAAAATGGTAAAATTCAAAGTTTGGAGACTAAAGTTCAACAATTCAAAAGTTGGGTTGGATTGCAAGACAATGATTCAAGTATACCGAGGGTCAATTTGAAAAAGTTTAGGGACTAATTCGTAAATTGGTCCCCAAAATTGTAATACCATGCGTACACACAAACCTAATATGTAGTTACTGAGGTTGGATCATGTTTACTGTGTGTATGCACAAATGAACCATGTGTCTTCGAGGGAAAAATTTTGTTTCACTTGGCTTTGGTATGCTATCATTTGGCACTCTATAGATACCATATGCTTTCCAGAACGTGAGGGGGAACTTTTTAATCATTGTTTGAGAGAGTAAAAAGCACTATTACATTCAAGAAGCAATAATTAATCATTTGCGTCGAAGATTAAAGTGAAGAATTGGAGTTTTCAAGTTCTTCATCATATTTCATGTCTCAGGTGATGTCTTTTCTTATTCTTTTTTGTAATTTTCATATGGCAATGTTAGGCTAAAGTTTTTATGTATTAGACGAATGACAAACCTGTTGACTTATAGTTTCCAATTCCAGACTTATTGTTTTTAATTAGTTATCTTGTCGTGATTTAATATACATTAATTATGTTTGTTTGAATGTATGTGCACCATTTAGATAATTAAGTTTCTTATTTTTTGTGTTGAAAAACTCATGATAAGTAGAACGCTACATATTCAACACACGGACAATAGATATTAGGAATAATATTTATGGCGTGTGATAATCCTATGATTGATTGGATGTTTTAGATATGAATTTGAACTAGAAATAGGATCAGGTCGTGTCAAGTATCAGTTTGGTATATCTTAGAAAAAAATATTAAATATTAATTGATTATAGATCATCATAAACACGTTAAGCAGCGAGAATGATTTGCTCCAATGGAAGAAAAAAGTGACAATTGGTCGTATACTCAACATTATCCTCACGGCTGAACTTATTAGCTGCCTATCCCACAACATTGTTGTATTCACATAGAAAATTTAGAATATTCCTGGAATAGACCCCGGTGTTATAGTTCATAAACTCAATATTAACCTAAGGGCTAAGCCAATTAAACAAAGGAAGAGACAGTTTGTGGCAGAAAGTTAAGAAGACATAAGGGAGGAGATTGGTAAATTTATCATTTATTCGGGAAGTCCAGTATCCTAATTGGCTCGCTAATGTTGTTCTCGTCAAGAAGGACAACAGTAAATGAAAATTTTGTAATGAATTTACATATCTTAACAAAGCATGCCCTAAAGACAACTATCCCCTACCTCAGATTGACAACCTCATGGATAGTACATTAGACAAATTATACCGCTTCCTTCATGCATTTTCTAGTTATCATCAAATCCTCATGGCTGAAGGAGATCAAGAGAAGATATCCTTTATGGCTGACTCTGCCATATATTGTTACAAGGTTATGCCATTTGGTTTGAAGAACTCCGTAGCAACATATCAAAAGATCATCAATAAAGTCTTTACTAATTTAATTTGGAAAAATATTGATGCCTATGTTGACGACATGGTAGTAAAAATTAAACAGGTGGACCAACTTGTTGCTGACCTCGAAGAGGTATTTACCACCCTTCGACGAAAATGTGCTTTTAGAGTACCATAGAGCAAGTATTTTGGATTTATGATCATACACAGGGGGATAGAGGCCAATCCAGACAAGATACAAGCCTTAATATACATAAAATCACCTAGGAGCAAGAAAGAACTACAAAAATTAATAAGTTGGGTCACCACCTTGAACAGATTGATGTCTCAAACAACGGATAAATGTTTCCATTATTTCAAAATTCTCAGGGGTAATCAAACAAACATTAGCAACTCTACCAGTTCTCACAAAACTCGAGCCAGGAGATACGTTATTTTTGTACTTAACCATTTCTCAAAATGTAGTTAGTGGTGAATTGATGAAAGACGTTAATAAAGCTCAACAACACATCTACTATGCAAGCAAAATATTACTTGACGCAGAGACTAGATATACACTTGCTCTTGCCTTGGTAATGGCGGCATGAAAACTACGACAATATTTTCAGTCTCATCCAATTATTATCCTCACAAATCAGCCACTTAAGCATATACTTCGAAGCTTGACGTCTCAAGAAGGTTATTAAAATGAGAAATCGAACTTGGAAAATTTGATATTAGAGTTCAAACCCTGACCTTCTATCAATGTACATGCCTTAGTTGATTTCATTGCAGAACTCACCCCAAGGCCTCGGGAAACATAGGATAACCCGACAAATAACATCTTGGACTCTTTTGGAAATTTTTGATGCCTATGTTGACGACATGGTAGTAAAAATTAAACAGGTGGACCAACTTGTTGCTGACCTCGAAGAGGTATTTACCACCCTTCGACGAAAATGTGCTGTTAGAGTACCCTAGAGCAAGTATTTTGGATTTATGATCATACACAGGGGGATAGAGGCCAATCCAGACAAGATACAAGCCTTGATATACATAAAATCACCTAGGAGCAAGAAAGAAGTACAAAAATTAATAAGTTGGGTCACCACCTTGAACAGATTGATGTCTCAAACAACGGATAAATGTTTCCATTTTTTCAAAATTCTCATGGGTAATCAAACAAACATTAGCAACTCTAACAGTTCTCACAAAACTCGAGCCAGGAGATACTTTATTTTTGTACTTAACCATTTCTCAAAACGTAGTTAGTGGTGAATTGATGAAGGACGTTAATAAAGCTCAACAACACATCTACTATGCAAGTAAAGTATTACTTGACGCAGAGACTAGATATACACTTGCTCTTGCCTTGGTAATGGCGGCGTGAAAACTACGACAATATTTTCAGTCTCATCCAATTATTGTCCTCGCAAATCAGCCACTTAAGCATATACTTCGAATGCCCGACGTCTCAAGAAGGTTATTAAAATGAGAAATCGAACTTAGAAAATTTGATATTAGAGTTCAAACCCTGACCTTCTATCAATGTACATGCCTTAGTTGATTTCATTGCAGAACTCACCCCAAGGCCTCGGGAAACATAGGATAACTCGACAAATAACATCTTGGACTCTTTTGGAAATTTTTGTTGACATAGCATCCAACTCCTTGAACTTTGGTGCAAGGATAATAATTATCAGCCTGGACAAGCTTACGAAAATTCAGTGTACACTCAGATTTGAACTCGAGGCAACTAACAATGAGGCTGTCATCATTGCTTCGGAACTCACCAACAATTTTGAGCTTAAATATATTAAGATTTTCAGTGACTTACAACTCATGGTTGGTCAGATTGGAGGAACCTTCAAAAGGAAAGAAGAGAAGATGAGCTTATATTATTTGAAAGTTCATAATCTTCAGAGACAATTCAAGAGTTATGAAATTATGAGGATTGCTCAAGTTGGAAATTGTAAAGTCGATGCCTTATATAGACTCATCTTCATAAGAGTTGATTGACTCAAGACAATACATATCAAAATTGTGATGAAACCAAAAATAAGTTAGACACCCAACATCATGGATATTGATCATAAGCCCTCAAGATCCAATAGTTGAATTTGTAATTAATGGATATTTACCAAAAGATCCTCGAGTGGCAAGGAGCATCCGATCTAGGGCACCAAGGTACTCCATGATAAGAGGAGTTCTGTTTCGTAAAAGCTACACACTTCCATATCGGAGGTGCCTTTGACCTTCAGAATCATCACAGGCCTTGGCTGAAGTTCATGAAGAGATGTGTGGGAATAATCAAAGATCTCGGGCCCTAGCCTTCAAACTTATAAGGAAAGGGTATTACTGGCCTACCATGAAGAAAGACGCCTCAAACTATGTTAAAAAATGTGACAAGTGCAAGAGGCTTGGAAATGTCATCCATTCTCCATTCTCTCTCGTGGATGACATTACAAGAGGTTCGGCAATGTCTATAAATTCAGACAATTCCAATTTAAGTTAGCTTGCCTAGCCTCAGGAGACTTGAGCCCGAGGTAGAGGAATGCACAACTTAGTACTTTGACCTCCTTGAAGAGGTATGCGAGCAAGCCGTCCTAAGAGTCACATCTTACCAAAGTAGAACAACAAGACACTTCAATAACAGGGTTGGACCGAGAAGGTTCGGAGTTGGAGATTTGGTACTCAAGAGAGTGGAAGCAACCAATCACGCCTCAGACAAACTTGGGCGTATTTGGGAAGGCCCTTTCGAAGTCGCATATAATCTAAGGGATATCTAGGGAAAACCACTCCCAAGACCTTAAAACACCGATAACTTGAATATATATTACACGTAATTTGTCCTACCCCACTTATTAGTTTACATAGCTATTTTTTACTTTCTATTGGGCTTGCATGCCCCACGCATTTTACTTTTTAGTTGTTCCGGTTCACGTGCCCATATTTTTTTTAAGTAGAAGATAGAATGAGTTTATTTTAGTTAGGAAGTAGTTGAGACCTTGTCCTAAAAACATTTTTTTTATAATCAATAATATCAAAGACTTACCTCATGCAAGCACCTTACAACATTGCCCTATCCAAGTAGCTCAAAGGCTTGTCCCCTACAAACACCTCAAGACAACTTAATAAGAATCGTAAAGGTATTAAGGCATTCACCTAACCACACAATCCCGATTATTTGGATTACCTCTGCCAAAAAAATTATGCTCCAAGATAAGCCCTCAAGCTTGTAAACATGGCCTTACACTTTTAACTGCTCATGCTAACTATAGCGCTTTTACTACATCGAGCTGTTCATGCTTGTTACTTTGCTTTAAAGTGTTTTCCAACATCCTTTGGAAAATTATATTAATTTACAGTTTTGGGCTCCTTGAGCTTGTTACTTTATTATTCAAAGTTTTTAAATGCTTGAGCCTAACATTATGTTGAACGACTTCAGTTTGATACTACTTTTAGAGTTTCAAGCTCATCGAGCTTGTTGTATTATCTAACATCGTGTTTGTAGTGACCAAAAAAAAAAAATCTTATGTC
>CAIGRP010075407.1:0-13357 GCA_903798385.1 Fraxinus cuspidata | reverse complement strand
TTAAATCGATCCAACCCATTATTTTATTTATTTTTTTTTTTATGTCTACAACCCATATTCCAGACTAGAAGAGGAAAAAGATAGACAACAAAGGGGAAAATGTATTTTCCTTGGTCTTAGTGATCAATCAAAAGCTTATAAGCATTACAATCCTAGCATTAAGAAAATGCTCGACAATCGAGATGTTTTTTATGAAAATCAAATCTGGCTATGGAACAAAAATTTTGCTAGAGAACAAATTACAACTAATTTTGATGGAGAAAATGATGAAGAAGCAAAACAACCCCAGCAACAACCTTTTTTCAGCCATTGTTGCACATGCGAAGCCTCAAAATGAACCTCCTATAGCTTCTAAAATCATCGAGACAACACCAGAATTTGACGAGCATGTTGAAACAGCAGCTAGATCTCATTCTCGTTGTATTCAAAAGAAGCCGACATAGATGTCAGATTATGAGGTAATCGAAATTGATCAAACTGAAGATCCACTCACACACTTTGCTCTATTTTCAGATTGTGATCCCACGGTTTTTGAAAGTGTTGTCACATAATCAAAATGGCGAAAGGCTATAGATGATGAAATAGCAGCTATTGAAAAAAAAAAACAATACATGGGAATTGACTAATCTTCTAAAGGGGGCAAAAGACAATTGGTGCCAATGGGTTTGTAAGACAAAATGGAGAGAGAATGGTGAAGTTGACGAGTACAAGGTGCACTTGGTGACCAAGGCTATAAGAAAGAGTTAGGTGTTGATTACAAAGAAATTTTTGCTCCGATTGCTAGACACGATGCAATCAGATTGGTGGTTGCATTGGCAGATCAAAACTCATGGCCTATTTTCCAATTAGACGTGAAATCAGCATTCCTCCATGGAGATTTGAATGAACTGGTATTTATTAGTCAACCTTCTGGTTAGGTTAAAGTTGGAAATGAGCATAAAGTGTATAGATTAAAGAAGGCTCTATATGGATTAAAACATATTCCACAAGCTTGGTATAATCTTATAGAAACTTATTTTTTTGAATGAATGATTTCAAAAATGTCCTTAAAATCATACATTTTTCATAAAAATTGGAGATGGAGAGGAAATGCTCATTGTTTACTCATATGTAGATGATTTAATCTACACTAGAAGTAGTAGAGCTATGTTTAAAAAAATTTAAAGAATCTGTGATGGTTGAGTTTGAAATATCTAATCTGGGAATGATATATTATTTTCTTGGTATATAAGTAGTGCAATCTGCTGATGGTATTTTTGCCTCTCAAAAGAAGTATGATTATGAAGAATTGCAATTCTGTAAGCACTTCAACAATGTTTGGTCTAAAGCTCATAGAAGATCCAGAAAAAAAGGGTTGAATGGCACTCTTTATAAGCAAATTGTTGGAAGCTTGATGTATTAAACTGTAACAAGACCTAATATTATTTATATTGTTAGTCTCATTAGCATATACGTGGAACATCCAAGAGAGTGTCATCTTCTTCCTGCAAAGAGAATTTTTCGTTACTTGCAAGGTACTGCAAATTATATATTATTCTACAAGAAGGGAGAAAAGTCAAATTTGATGGGTTTTACTAATAGAGATTATACTGGAAATTCAGACGATTAAAAAAGTACTTTGGAATATGTTTTCATGTTGGGTTCAAGGGCTGTCTCATGGTAATCTAAGAAGCAGTCAGTTGTAACTTTATCAACTATAGAAGTTGAGTTTGTAGCTGCAACGGCTTGTGCTTGTCAAGTTATTTGGTTGAGAAAGATTATTGGAGATCTTCATTTCAAACAACATGGAGTACTCACATATATTGCGAGAACAGTTCTGCAATTAAACTTTCAAAAAATCTTGTTGTACATGGAAGAAGCAAGCATATAGATATGAAATATCATTTTCTACGAGAACTCGTCAACGATGGTTCAATTGATCTTCTTTTTTTTTTGCAAGAGTGACTATCAAGTTGCGGACATATTCACGAAGCCCCTTAAATTTGTTGCATTTCAAAAGCTCGGGAAGCTACTTGGTGTCCATGGAAAGAACGATTCGAAGGAGGGGCATAGTAGCTAGTCTTTGTTAAATTACTAGTCACTAAGGAGTTAGCTATTTTCTACCTAATCTTTAGAAAAGTCCTACTCTAATGAGTTAGCATTTTTTATGAGAATTTAGTTGGGCCCTGTAGCTATAAATAATGTATTCAGTTTTCTCATTCTTTTATTAGTTTTTGTTCTTTTCTTTATCCCATTTAAAGAATACAGTAACTCTCTTTGCTTGCAGTAGTTTTTTTCTTTTCTTTGTTGAGTAACTCATTTATTATCACAAAGAGTGATCACAAATATAAAATGAAGCACGTGATAATACAAAGCATGACTTGAAATATAGTTTCTAGAGTGAGTCACTTCTTAAATTATACTTTATTAGTTTTTTTATATTAATAAAACAAGCTAAGAGATGTGGGTTTAATTGTTTAATTTAAAAAAAAATCATGCCATTTTACTGCATAAAAAGAAAATTCATTCATTACTGCATAAAAGGAAAATTCAAACATTTATGTTTGGGCAAGGGGAATAAGACTATAATTAGAATTATAATATAATGAATGATTACTCTGAAGATAAAAAATAATATATATGAATAATTTCAATTTGAACAGAATAATTCTTATTCCTAATTCTAATATTCTATTTCTATACTACTAAACATTTCAACGGCAACAAGAAAAACCCATTATTTTTCACCCTCTTCACCCAGTGACATGTGTGTGGATTATGTCTCGAAAATGTTAATGGAGGAAATAATATCAAGTTTCTTTGTTGGGAAATCAATGGTTGAGGAAGCTTGTTGCACACCCGATCTCATCCTTCATGGATTGTTGAGGAAAATATAGATGAAATTGCTGTCCAGAATTCCCTCCTGAGCCATGCTTTTCTTGAACATTACCTCCTGAGTTTCCAAGGAAAGATGTAATTGCTGCAGCTAATGCTGATTGAAATGTTGGATCACGGGCAATTTCCTTAGTCGCAGCAGCAATTTTATCTGTCACATGCATATTCTGTACTTCTGGAGAAGTTTGGACATTAGCATGGATATAAGGTTGAGAATTATAAGATGCTCCCATATGGTTTCTGCTGTTGAACAATGCCTCTGATTGGGTATGGAATTCGTTATTCCAGGATACTTTTAGGGTGTTGGAGTTGAAGGATGAAGATGATGGCGTTGACGAAAAGTTGAGACATGAGGACATGGAGGGCTTAGCAGAAAATAAGGTTGAAGATAATTTATTGTGAGAGGAAATATTAGGTCTGGTAAGGTCAAGAACAACGGTAGGGTGTGATTGGGAAGTCGAGATGGAAGCTCGAGGAAAACTGAAAGGCCGGGATGTGGTTAAGTTATTCGTGGAATTGAAGTTCAATCCATGGAGATTAGTACTAGTGGAGGAAGTGGCTGAGACTCCGAGGCCTTGTTGCGAGGTTGAGGAGCCGGACTTTAGCATGCTAGCAGCTGCAGAGGTTGCAGAAGCCATGGCCTCAGCTGATACTGAAAGTGGATGGTTGTGTGTTCCTTCATAGGTGGTGATCAAAACCGACATGTCTTCTGCGCATCTTTGTACCTAAAAAAAGAGAGAAGATATGGTATTAGAACAGACACTGGTTCTAAAATAGATATTTTTCAATATAAATTTTTTGACTTGGTGAAGGGAAAAAGGCATCGTATGCTTATAAATCTACCTGTTTCCTTACTGGGCAAGACGACGAGACAGTGCAGCGATAGTACGCCCGAGGGCAAGGATTCATTTTTGCTATTTTTTGTCCATATTTTCTCCATTGGCATCCATCATTCATCTGCATAATGGAGTTCATAAATTCAGAACAGAAACCATATGGTAAAATTAACATTGTTGACTCGATATCATAAGTTTACAAAGACTTGAGGTAAAATCACGGTTAATATATATATATAAGGGTATTTTGGTATACTGGAATGAACATGATTAAGGAAGAAAAGCGTGCGATAAAAATATTTTTAGATTCAACAGTAGATGCCTAACCGTTTGGGTGTCGCACGTGGCTCTTATAGAAACCCTAGGTTTCTTAATTGGGTTCTGCTGTAGAATTTCATCATCTTCGCTTCTTGCAGTCTTTGGGATTTTATTGGGTGTCCGTGTACCGTTTTGTTCATCTTCCTTGGACTCATCAAAACTATTCTCTGTGCTTGGACTCTTCATGGCATCAGAAGAACCTAAATAAAATTTGCAGTCCAACCCTAGTTCAAGTCCATCAAGTTTACAATGCTCCTCATGATTCTTCCCATTGTTATTCCCCTTCTCCTCCCTCTTTACATCAACTGATGAAAATCTCCCGAGGCTAAGAGAAACGAGCTTCGATTCTTCTATCATTGGCAGCTCCGGAAGTGATGCCCCTTGAGAAAATTCCGTTGGTGTTGGCGTATTCTTCTTTTGTAGTGTAGGCTCATCATCTTTTGGAGCTATACTATGGAAATGCATTTTCAGAGAATGGTAATCTCTCAAGATTTGAGATAAAGTCTGTTTCAGTCTTTCATTGTCTTCTCTAACTGCATCCATTTTGGCTTTAGCTGATTCTAGATGATCCTCCTGCTGCAAGACAAAGAAAGAAAGAACGAACATGAATTTAACCAGTTATGCGCATAACGGAAATTTAAGAAAAAATTTCTCACAAATTGAAAAGAAAATAACTAGGACAAGATATATATACACAAGAATTGATTAAACTATTGCTTAAATATTTTTGCTTGTCAGCATTTCATTACTAGCTGAACTTATATCAAAAACCCTATTGAGAAAGTTTCACTAAAATAAAATAAAATCATCCCGAAAAATAAAAAATTTAAACAAAAGTAGAATTTTTTGAGAAAGTAAAGTTTTAATCCATTTATACCCCTAAACAATTTTTATCTTGGAAAAGTTTGAGATCAAAAAAGGTCAATGTCAACATTAGGCCAACCCAAGTTTTAAAATAGTCTTCTAAACTATAATTGCAACCACTGTTAGAGGATGATTAAAAACAATATATATGTAATATTGGTTATTTTGAACCTTTGATTACATTTTACTTTTTGAATCAACAATAGTAATAAGCTCCATACTATTTGATAATTACTTGAATATATCTACAAATAAGCAACCAAGATTACGGCCGAACTTTGTACAGTTTGTGACTACTACTATTTTACCCATCCATCTTGTACGTATCATGCGTGTGTACATAAGTATTGATTTGTGATATTCATATTTATTATACACGGCTTGACTAGATCTACAAAATCAATAATCACACAGAGAAATAGTGTTTAAGAAACATATACAAGAGTTGATATACAGAATAATGATTACAGATCAATGTTTAAACACTAATAAACAATTATACAGTTGGATCAATGGCTTGATCCTTTTAAATTCATGAAATCTGCAAATAAATTACTTTTTTAATTACCTTCTTGTCACTTCCAAGATCATCTTCATTAGGTGAAGAAACATTTGAACTTCCATCTTCCTCAGCATTTCTCACACCTACAACCTGAAATAAGATCATAACCATCTATTCATGAGAAAACAAAAACGGGGAATAAATTACAACCTTATAATTAACCTATATATATATATATATATATATATATATATATATAAATATATATATATATATTGGATGAAAATCCCATTTATTCAGCAGTGTTTTTTGAGAAAAGGTCTTTTAACTAATATAACGGGGGATAAATTTCAACCTTATAATTAACCTATATATATATATATATATATATATATATATATATAAATATATATATATATATTGGATGAAAATCCCATTTATTCAGCAGTGTTTTTTGAGAAAAGGTCTTTTAACTAATACAAATACGACACTCTTAAAACCATTAGCCTTCCAAATAATTCTCCGGCACAATTCTCCGCTTAACCTCAAAAAGCTAGCAAAATGTAAAGACGGGACAAAACAAGAAACTCAAACCCAAAAAATAAAAATAAAAGAATCCAACTCACCTTCTTCCTGGCTATTAGCGTTTCTGCAGCATCACGAGTACTAAACGACATAGTTTTACTTTCTTCTATAATCTTATACGAATTAACCTTCGCTATTAATCCTCTGCAAAACCTTGATATTGAAAAAAATTTCGTTATCTGTCTATATGTAAAGTAAGACCATGTCTTTTTATAAGCACCATTATTTGACTTCTGACAAAAAAAAAATTAATATGAAGTCTAGCTTACCTTTGCATGTTACATACACAAACGAAAATGTCAACTGTCAAAAACCCAATATACACTCCAAAAAGGTTGTCAACTCAAAATTGAATATTACTTTTCCTCATTAATTATTTATTGGATATAATTAATTATTAAACTAAATAGGAAAAATTATTGTTCAACGTTTAAAGACAGATAGAAAATGATTAAAATAAATTGCGTTTTTCGGCCAAATTAAGCGTTCTAGTCACAGTTAAATACTAGTACATTAATGTATAAGACCACCGGCTATCCGGTCGAAATTCATTAATTAGAAGCTAACTTTCTTTGACTATATGGGTCACAAATAATTCCGAAAAAATAATACCTACGGATAATAGCCCTTGATTTGTATATAGTTGAACTACCCTTGAAAATAGATGAATCTTTTGGTGGTGAAATAGTGGAGATGCATGCTGGACCCAATATCGTGCTAAAGAGCATTGAAGTTCAATCCTCTTAAATGCATAATAGTAAGAGATATACCGATTCAATCCAACCTCTTGGAATTTGACGTCAGTTCAGCTAATTAATATCATGAAATCTTGGTGATTTTTTTGGGGAGTATGCTTTAGAATGGACCATTTTGGCACATAAGAATCAAAAGTAACCTATGAGTTTTTATTTTATTTTATTGTTACTTTATAAGATCAAATAGAAATGCAGTTTCTTTTTTATTCCTTATCAAATCAACGAAAAGAAGCGAAGGAAGCAATCAATACTATACTTGTTGTTGTCAATTAGACCAGAAATTGGTCCTGGATTTTGATATTTCAACAAAGTACTTTTAGAAGCCACCAATGCCGATATTTCTGTAGAAAAGTCTAAGGATGAATTTTTTTATTGTAAGTGGATTGCGGAAAAAGGTGAAGAAAGCTAAATGTTAGCCGAAATGTTATCTGCCCACAGTGAAAAATCTTATCTTATTCATTTGAAAAAATCTTTCTTACGATTCTTACATTTAAAGAAAGTCGTAAGTAAAGTTCTACTACCATATCGGTAAATAAGCAGTCTTATGACTCTTATCGTGCCCACTGTGGACATGAAAACAATTTCTCAAATGTTAAAAGTCGTTTAAAATTGTAGTATAATGAAAATAAAATTCTCAGTTTTTCATTGAAGATATAATTTTCAAGGCATAAGATGATTTTCCACTGGTAAAAAGAATAATCCCTTTGTATTCGTATAAATGAGGTCTAATGATATCTTCCTAGCTTAAGCCTTGAGTACTTTCAAGTTCAGATTTTAAACTAGGAATTTCTATAACAGTTTGATTACATAACTAGTATGAAATCTTTCTTTCTGAGATTATTCATAACACTTTAAATATGGTCTTTCTCTTTTTATTTATATGTATATAAAACAATTAAATGAATTTTATTATTTGATTCATTAATCCCACGTTCATTAGTTTCATGCTGTTTAAAAATAAGGTATCTTGTCCATCCTCTATGCTACAACTTATGATTAAATCTGTTAAGAACATTATTTTTTACTTTAACGGGGCACATTAGTTAATGTAGAGTGCACCAAATTATTTATGGATAAAGGATCAACCACTAATATTGTAAGTGAGAGAAGAACACGACTTAATAATATTTCTTTCAATGTTTGTGGCTAGCATGGTACGGTGAAATATAGAAAACGAAAAGAACAAAAAAAATTAAAGTCTTATTTATTGTACTGATGTTGCATAGCACGGGCTTATTATCATTTTTCCCCAGTGACATAGGAGGACCGTTGGTGATATCTCATAAATCTTTTTTGAAGTGATCTTATTTTACCATACATGATTTTCAAAATTCCTTTTAGATTGGTGGCCCCTATGAGAGTTGTGGATTTTTGCCACTACATAAATGGTAGTTTACGCTAAAAAATCCTCCGATAGGAGTCCTAGTCATGGTGCTGAGGTCTTTTACATGGCTTCACTTGCACGATTTTCACTTCTGAATGATCTAATCATCCTAGCTCTAATATTCTAAAAAGTAGCCCCCGGGACAAATCTCAATTAGCAAAGGACGGAGCTCTTAGTTGCTAGCAGTTCAGAGGTCGCGAATTCGATTCGTGTGGCTCTTGGAAAGCAGACTCTCTCTTGGAACGTAGGATTCATCCTGGAAAGCAAGGTGCAACAAGTGTTGACTCGCTCGATACTTTGACAAATCAGTGTGGGGGATCTTGGACCCTGCCAGTTTAGGACACATCCCGCAGTGTACCTAGTCTGCGTCTTGAGGGGCCGAGACGTANAAACTTTAACTAAAATAAATAAATAAATAAACATAATAACACATTCACTAGCCTCCCGTGAATTAAGCAATTACGGAAGTACCAGGGCTGAATACACTTATTAATTAATAAGTTGTTGAAGACCATATGATAAAAAAATTTATCTGACATCAACAGAAAACATTTCTACAGTCCCTTTTACTTTCACAATTTTTATAGTTTACAATTCTTTCTGCTCTCAATTAAATTTTCAGATACAACCTGACTAGAATGACATAGGATTTTATGGTTGTTTTTTTCTTTTTCTTGGCTTTTTTATCTTTATGGTTTGCATTCGATCTAGGTTTTTCTTCCAACCACCTTATTCAAAAGTTTAAGAAGTTTCAACATGATAATAGAGCACGAAAAAGTTAGGTTCAATTTTTAACACAGTCTGATTATGAAAATTTTGTATATAATTTAAGTCTTTGATGAGAAAATAAATTTGACCTAAACACAATGTGTATATTAGAATATGAATACATATAAGAAAAATTGTCTATTTTTAGTTAGATTATCAAAATAGTATTAGAGCAAATAAAAACTTAGTATTCAAACCGCTTACAAAAATATAAAATGCATTAACATTGTATCATAGGTAAAAAAATTTATATTCAAACCTAATCGTCATACCTTTGTTGAAAGTTCAACTATGTGAGATTGCTTGTCAGATGTCATACATACATACATATATATATATATATATATATATATATATATATATATAAGGGATGTGACTTTATCTCCACTTGTCGCACCTCCTAATTTGTCAGATGTCATACATACATACATATATATATATATATATATATATATATATATATATATAAGGGATGTGACTTTATCTCCACTTGTCGCACCTCCTAAGCATTATCTTATTCACGTTCATATGTTTTTGTTGAAACTTTCATTACTCAAATCTACATAAAATCAAAAATTCATAAATTAATAAAAATATAGGTGACAGCTAAATCTTAACAGTCAGCTTGCATTTGAATAGATGAAAATTCAATACTTTGATTGGAAACCCAGAAAATATTTAATCCCTTGCAGAATCCACTGAGATTCTTCAGTAAACTAAATCAAATGGCTGTTATTAAATTGAAACAGGTCAATAGGTACTTATTAAACAACAAGAACATATTTTCCTCAGCATGTAATTTACAAACCTAACGATGACTTTTATGATCGTGATTGGCTTATTTTTTATATTTATGTCCTAATTTTGTTCCATAAGTTTAGTTGATTATGTATACTTTAATCTTCAACAAGTCTATTATTATCCTCATGAACAGTATGTTAAGCTAGGTAGTGACTCCTGCCAGCTTTTTTTCTCTGGAAGTCAATGCAAGTATCCAATAGAAGTTAATTAAAGCCATAACTTGCCATCTATGCATCCACAAGCAATAAAAAGAAAATAAATAGTGCTTGTTCATGTCTTAACAGGCATCAATTATCATAGATCAAATGTCTATATGTTACACAACACTAAAAGGATTAATTATATCTAAAATGTGTTGTATTGTCAGTCCACACATCGTCCTTCATAGTAAGGTCGCAAGGGGATTGTAGGCCCCACTGTTCGTGATTCTAGGGTGGTAGAGTCTGTGAATTTTAGATCGTCTTATTATTCACTCGACATATAAAAGATTTTTTGGCGTGCCATTTTTGGAGGGAAAAAAATTACCAACCTATAGTGCTTTTCTTGACGTTGTTGGGTAACCACAATAGATTTGTGTTCTTTTATCGTTTTTTTCTGATTGTTTTTATGTTTATTGCCATTCTCGAAATACGAATTATGTCTTAATTATGTAAAGGAGTTTCGTAAACAATTAATATGGTCAAGCTGTACTGTGCTTGTGCGATGTCATGTCTGATGATCATCACAATATAATGAGCATTTAATTCTATGAACACAGAGTAGCTACCCGTATAATAATATAAGATGCAGAACTTGTATCAACATGTTGGACAGTTTACATATAATAAAATCTGACATAAAATGAAGTCTTCCATGTTCATAATTATATCACTAAATTAATTTAAATTACGAGTTCCTTAAGTCGACAAGAAAACCTAAATAATTATTTCTAACAATCTTCTTATGAAGTCTAACCTATCTTAATTAACCTAATATGGAATAGTAGTTAATGACAACGTTGTGATGATTTGGAGGATGGCCAATTAGTTATATCAGTTTCTATGTTTAGCCATTAGAGAGTTTCAATCGGTCCTTCCAAGAAAATTAGATAAATAGTCAAACACAATCATCAAAATGTACAAAGAACGCGAGAATTAATACGTATTGAAGGGATTTATTCAATTAAATCAAAAAATGAGGTTTCTTGATCAGATCAATTATAATTGAAGTTTCAAAAAGAGCATTTCCATGTAGCTAGCCAAACCCTGTTTAGTAAATAAATATAAGATATTCAAACGTGAACAAAATGTCCCACAAAGGATTGATGTCAAGATATACAAGGATGGAACAAGATTCGGTAGTGTAATCGTTAGTTACTTTAAATAGTCCAACTAAAACAATTAATAACAATGAACTTTAACTTCTTTAACCACAATTAGGTATGTTTACTAATCTTCAAAACTGAATTAGTTCAATTAATCACATAAGAATTTTTTTCGAAATTACTAGAATTGATTTTATAAATTATGGGCATGATACACATTCTCGAACATTGTACATAACTGATAAAAGTTACTCTTCTTCTTTCTTGATGTTATTCATGGTATTGTTTAGTTCACTCTCGGAAACCTGTTGATCAAATTATTCCATAGTTTCCAATGCGATGCTACCTTGCACATAAATCACAAAAAGATAAAACTAATGGTAGATAAAAATCAATTTTTTAGTAGATTTTGACAAAAGATAATAAAATGTTTGGCTGAAAAACTGTGGATTTCATGAAACATGTGATTTAAACTAATTGTTGATTTTGACTTAGATTTTAATCAATTTTTCATTTGAACCAAGGGGCATAGCGATAGATGAGATTCAACATAGCCCTTGTTTGATCCCTATTAATTTCAAAATATTTTTCTCCTTCTTTTCAACCATATATTTTTCCTATTTTTTAATCACATATTCTGCATCAATTTACTATTCCAAAAGGCATTTTTACTTAAAAATATGGCTCAAATAGACTCATAATAAATGTGTGAAGGGTGATTTGAGGCCTTAAACCGGTTGCCTTGGCTGATAATGGTTGGATGAGCGCTGCCACCAGTGGCATACATTTTCCATTGAGAATAGTCATTATTGACGACATGCAAGAATTCCTATCGGCACCTTGGCATCCTTTTAATCAAACCCTTTCCAAAACGATCAGGGACAGATTGGGAGGGGGACGGCCTGGTCCAGATCCAGCCCAAATTCAAGTTTGTAGTTCTTTTTTTTTTTTTTTTTGGTACAAGCCCACTTAAAAAATCCAGTTCATTCCAACTAAACCCATCATGTTTTTTTTTGAAACCCAAAAGTCCAATCCAATTTTTTATAACCCAAGCCAAATATCATTATATCAAAAATCTCATTCAATTCTTGGAATAGTCATTTCTTCAAGACTTCATCAGCCGATTCAGCCCTAAAATTGAATTGAAATTGCAATTCCCACATACCTCAAATCTTCTCTCATCATCTCTCTACGAAGCCCGAAGGATTGCCTGTGGGTTGGTTTTTTTCTTGCTAGTTTAGTAATTTTTATTACCAAGTTGAATCCGTCCCTGACAGTTTCCAACGTTCCACAATAAAAGGGCTAATTGAAAGGGTAGAATTTTTTTTTTTTTTTTGATCGGTAGAAAGGATTGAATTTTGTTTAATTGTGAATTGTGAGTCTGGTGATATAAATGTTATTTTGTGGGTATTATTTAAAGGGTTTACGTTTACCAGAAATTATTGAAGCACATGTTTCCTATGTATTGCAACAAAAAGGGAAGGAGGCGTTGAGTTGAATTGGTGGGGGCACTAAGATTACAGTATTCAGTAGGTATAATTTGTTTAAATTTTGGATTCTGTTGGTTTAATTAGTTATGCAAAAGTTGGCTCTTTTATTATTTATTTGTTGCGAATGTTATTTAGTTTCTGGGAACTTTTTCATTTTGAAAGTTCTAATTATTAGCATGAGAGGTGGAAAAAATTGAATCTTATTTTGATAGTTTTTTAATTGAATCTTATTTTGTAGTTTACTATTTTTAGTCTTTATAAATGGAAGCTCAACTTTCATCAAAGAGAATAAAGACGATATATTCATTCTTTAAAAAGACTAGACAATCTAGTGAAAGTACATGTACATCTCCAAAAATTGAACATTTGTCAATCTCAACTCCTATGAAACATCCTCCAATTTTATCTTTAGAAATTGAACATTTATGAGTCTCAATTCACGAATTGCAATCATGTATTAGTATTGAACGCGATCCCGGAAAACGAAAGCAAATGTTTGAATTTCAGATATAAAAGTTGGACATTATCAGCTAAAGCTTAACAAGTATCCAAGGATAGAAGGAAAAAAGAAAGCCCATCGCTTTCAGAAAAAGTGGTTCGTTGAATTTCCTTGATTGGAGTATTCTCCTTCAATTGAAATGGCATATTATTTTTACCGTTTTCTTTTTCAGAAGATGACAATTCGTCTGGATGTTCAGGATTGGTTACCGGAGGATATAATAATTAGAAGAGGATTAAGAATGGAAGCAAGTGTGCATTTCTTGTTCATGCTAATTCAACATATCATAAACAGTGTGAGACTAGAGCTAAAGATTTAATCAGACCATCTCAGTATATTGACAATTTGGTGCATACTATATTGGAAGAAGAACTTCAA
>CAIGRP010075399.1:0-35789 GCA_903798385.1 Fraxinus cuspidata | reverse complement strand
TTTGCACAATCAAACACACCCTTATTGTTTTGTTCACTGATGCTTTCACCTTTCCGGAATTTAGAAGCCAATTATGTTCACTCTGACATTGAGTACCAATTAATAACTTCGATATTGCAGGCTGGGAATTGATGAAGAGCTTGTGGCGTTGCTTGGCAGGCACTCACCGGTATGTGTTATATATTTATTATCTATTATCAATCCTGCACCTTTTGTACTCAGATATCTTGTTCATGCCAAATACACTTTGAGCCATAAATTTCCTCCCCTTTTGTTGCAGTCCCCCATCCCCTCCCCACACGCGCGCGCACACACGCACATGTAGGAACTAGAATTTTTCATAATATTTGAAGTAGTTAGTCCGTGGAGAATTCAATAGTTATTATTATGTAATGTTCAAATTCTTGAGTTGGATTCAAATTTATTATGGCCTTTTGCCAAGTGAAAATTTCCACAACGGACTAAAGAAAAATTAGCCATTTAGTGAGACCTTAACTAGCCATGGACCGGCTTGAATAACAGATATGCATTCGTTCACAACGCAAGTCAGTGAGTCTAGTTATATGCATCAGTTACTGCCATTTATTATAGCCAACTAATTTCTGACTCTTCAAATGCGATTTATGTAACATATTTCTATGTTGCAACAACTAACAGTGCAATTGTTTAATTTTCCATGTTTGCTAGATTCCGGTGACCTATGCAGGTGGTGTCACTGTCATGGCTGATTTAGAGAAGATCAAAGTTGCAGGAATGGAACGCGTTGATGTCACTGTGGGTAGTGCTTTGGATATTTTTGGAGGAAACTTGGCATACAAAGATGTTGTGGCTTGGCATTCTCAGCAAGAGGCTTTTGCAGTTTGATTTTTTAGTTGCTGTGTGCAAATGCTAGCATGTAGATGTATATTTATATTTGAAGAAACATTAATTTTGCCTTGGGAATTTTGATGTTAAACTATGCTCCCTGTTCTGACTTGAATTTATTGAATAATCAAACATACTGCTGATTCTTAGACTCTGAAAGTGGATCCTATTATCTGAAATATTCTTAAAACAGTGAATTCGATTAATAGTAATTATACTTTATTCTAGTGTCAATTAGGTAATTGTACTTCAATTTTGTTTCAATTGAGTATCTATACTTAATTTGATTCTATAAATTAGTTCCATCAAATTTCGTCACTTGAATGGATTGCTACCTATGCCTAGATCGCGGATAAATGGAAATTTTATTGATATGACCTTTTCAATTGTAGCCAATATTTTATTGCAAATAAATCTGACAACTTCAGGAGAAAAAGATGTATTTACCTATTACAGAGTGTGATTTGATTTTTTTTCCCTTCTCTTAGTATACCGCTAGAATGACTCATTGTCTTTTACTGCTTTGATCATTGGTTACGACGACACTGGATTGCGCTCTTTTTCTTTATTTCTTTATTATTTATAGTAAATGATAGAATCATTACAAATAGTATGCCCGGCCCATCTGCGTACCTAGAAATCGATTACTGATCCAATTTGAGTCTCTCTACAGGATAGACCTCAACAAAAAACTGAAAAGTAACAGTAGCAAGTGATTGAGTTCAATAGTTCCTTATATAAGATTATTGACTCTAGGCATAAGTTGTATTCATGTGCTTCATTTTTGCCCGGAGTTGCTTTCACAAATATAGCCATCCTTACCCCCTCATGTCAATCCCTCTAACAGAGGGACAAATAGTCGATTTTAAAAGAACTTATTGTCAACCTCTTTCTGATACGAAGAATCAGAAGGGAAGAACTTGCATCAATATCTCAATTTCAATTCAAACATGAGTTTGACAAATCGTCATATCGCTACCTCTATTCTTAGGCATTCCGACATTCCAGATCCTTCTCGTCCCGAAATTCCTTCTTCTTGATAGTAACGTGAGTATCTCATTTTCATGTGTCCGTAAAGCGTTGCCACACTTGTGCCCTATTCTTCATATGTTAACCCAATTTATATTTGGTGATTCGATCCTTGTATCATGACGTGAGAATCACTGTTCATTTTATTTTATATTAGCAATAAATGATCACGTGGGATTATCATTTATCAAGTCATCTTAGGAAAGTGGATTTAACAAAATTAAAATATAATAAAAGTATAATTATTCGATTAAACAAAAATAAAGAATAAATATCTGATTGATATCATGGTTAAAAGTATAATTGCCGCGAATTATAATTACCGCAAATAGTTCCAGAATACAGCCGTTTGCATAATTGCATTTATTCAAATTTTCTCCATAATTCTGCAATTCATACGGTCGAAACTTTAATTGCTAGAATCAATTAATTCACTTGCACTCATTAAATTTTCACTACTTCAAATTTCGTATTTAATTTGGGTAATTTCTGAATATCGCATGTAAACCCATATCAAATAGAGTTCGAGGGGATTTTCTATGTATAAAATGACGTGTTTACGGGTGAAGGTGACGTTCTATTGCATCTATGGCGACCCTCAAGAGTTAGACTGCAGGGATGCTCGTGCGGACGAATTTTATCGTTTCTATCCGAGCTTTGTAAAATCACGTCTGATGGATTACTCAAACTCGACCAATTTCAGAAAGGGTGCTTACATCAGATTTCAGAAAGGGTGGTAGGTGTTTACTGTTTGCACTTGTTTGTTTTCCTGTTCTCGTTAATCCATAAAATTTTTATGCATAATTGGTCAAATTGTAATCTATTTCAAGTGCTTAATTGGACGCCTATGACTATGACATACCTTGTGATATAGAACTTAAATGGAGTTCCACTAATCCAGTCAAAGTTTAAGCATCAAAACACAGAGATTATCTTTTTTGCTTGTGAATGCGCGCGCGTATGTTTTGAGTTTTTGGTTGTTTTAGATGGGAAGAAGCTTTTAATCAGTTCACTAACTTGTCTTCGAGTAACCAAAACAATTGATAACATATTAGTTTGTCTTACTTGAAGTTCATTGATATTTTGAAGTTTACATAGAAATGAAAGGAATAAAGGAACGAAGGAACAAAGGAAATCCAAGAGATGAGTTAATTTTGTCCAATCACGTAAATTGATTTCTAATTTCATTGTCGGGGTCTCCTGTTATAACCAGAAATAAAATCCAACTAATACAGTAAAATGTTAGTGAGGAGTCATATTGTGACAAAAGTTAACTGCTACTCGCTGTCAACCTGTTGCGGCCCTTGTCTCATGTCTAGGCTTGAGACTGACTCTGTAAAAACGTACGAGTTTAACACACTCTAAGAATTTAGAATTGTAGCGATAGCGATATATTTAAAGTCATATGATTGAACTGTGAATAAAATCTTGCCTAGTGTCCTTCAAACATCAACTTAATATTAGATTCGAAATTTACGCACTCACAACTCAATATGTTATAATGCTCTAAATGCAAATGTGGGAGACCCTTAATTGTCTCAATGATTTTATCTTCCCTAACCAAATGAGAGAATTCAGTTTCTGAAATTGAATTTAAACTTTCTTCCTTGATGAAAAATACTAACATCTCTGACAATATTTTCCTCTCAGCTCCAGTTGAAGCCATTTAAATCAAATTTCTTGCAACTTGAAGCAGCATCATTATTGTCATCTATGTTTAGATCCAGTTCTGTTGTAAAGTATGGTAGTTTCAGATTCTCTGGTGTTTGAGCGTCTCGATCAAAATATTTAGCATCTGCATCAGCTTCTTTAAATCTCTTCTCTGAACAGCTGCTGCTACCATTCCGTGGTCCTCCCTGAGGTCCAATGGCCATCGATAAATTTCTGGAGTTCTCTTCTATAGCAAATGCTTTTTCCACGTTGTCATTTGTTGCACAAAGAAATCTGGTGCTCTCTTTCTGGCCTTCACATAGTCTGAGTTCAGTCTTCTGCAGCCTGAGTCCATTGTCATGATTTCTTAGCTCTATAGCTTCTCTAAAATTCAAATTTTTCAATCCTATTTGGTTATTGTACAATTCTTGGTCCCTGAGAGAGCCTTCACAGGAGGTTAAGCAGCTGTCTGTTGAACAATCCGTTGGTTGAGTTGTTTTTATTTGCTGTAGGCACAAATCCGACAGTTCTTTCATCCCTGAAAATGCAGAATTCAGGCATTGGGTGGATACTTTAGACACCAAATCAGATAACTGAACCTTGGCTGCCTCCAAACCAGTTGTCCCTAAATTCTGTGTTACAAGGGTTTCCTCTGCTTTCTCCAGTACCGACTGTAAATATTTACCTTGGGCCTCGATCTGTAGCTGTAAATGGCGCTGTACCTACACATACAGAGTAACCCTGTTTTCAATGATGCATAAAAAGAATCTGCACTTTGCTTTGCTTCTAACTGTTTACATATTCAACATTTAATTGTTGAAAATATGAAGAAATTTGGACTACTATTATTTATTTAGGAAAATTTCATTTCAATAAGAGATCAAACTTGTAGTAACGATTTTACACGTGAGAAAATATTTGCCTCGTGAATTGAATTTGGTTACAATGCATGTTTTCATGGTAGATCTTTCAAAGATCTGATGGCAACTTTTCTCTTTTCAGATTTCAGAGGGATTTGAAGAGTTCAATCTTTATTTTGTTTCATTAAATAAAAATATGTATACAGTGTTTTTTACCTCCAGCTGCTCATATAGCCTTCTTTGCACTTCTATTTGCATTTGGATTGCTTCACTCAAGTGTAAATTTCTGAATATAAGATATTACAATCCAACGGTGTTAATTGATTATTTATTTAATCAATATTGTAAATCAACATAGGAAGAACGTGTGATATAATTTTTAATTCTTACTTATTTGTCTGGGGGACCATGCTTGGATTATTCATGTGAGTTCCATTTGTTTCCGACATTCTCTCTCCTGTGGCTGTAAACATTTTCGAACCTAATAAGCATATTTACTCATGAACTGGTATAGTTTGTTAAAATATGTTTCTGGAAATTACTGGATTTTTTACCTGCTTTGTTGCTCCCACTGTTAGCTTGTCCATGGACGTTCTTGCTGAGCCTGTATTTCTGCCAGAAAAAATGAAAAGGTTCGGACTACATTTTATCTCCTGATACAAAGTGATGCACATATGCACTAACCAATGCTCTCAGTTTCTTTAATAATGCAATGACAATAAACAAAACCTTATTCCTACTAAACTTGAGGTGGCTTCGTAAATCCTTTAGCTGCACTCCATTTGATTCATTTCTATGAGTGACTGTGAAGCAACTAGATTCATAGAAACTCCAACATGTCATGTTAGTTTTGGTCCACTCCTAACTTTTTCAACTGAGATCAAATCACTCTTATTAACGGGAGTCAAGACTGTCCTAATTACCTAAATCGGCATTCCCTTGTTTTATCCTAATCAGATGCTACCTTTACTTATTGCCACATATTTTCATTTTTAATCTTATACAGTCACAGTATCTTAGCATTTTCATTTCTGCCGCATTCATCTCATGGACATCTTGTCCTTTAACACCTGATATACAGTGCTAAACAAGATGTGACAGTTTCATGTTGGTTGTTAATCTACAACCACCGTTTCCCTATATTTGTGCTTGGGACCTTCTATGAAAACCCTTTGAAAATGCTAATAAAATAACTAGAAATTGCTCTGTAAACTGTGAATAAATTTTTTGATTAGTTTATTACTGCATTTCTTAGATGACATTGTTTCAGCATTCTCAATGGTTTTCCTGGAGGGGAAAGTAGGGATAAACAATGTCATCAAAGAACTTGACAGCTTCTTTGAAATGGTTATATCAAAACCTTAAGTTGCCCGAGACCTCGAGTTGCTTAAGCTTAAATATGGTCAAATTGAAAGTCCTATTATCTCTTGTGCAGAACTCTAGTATTGCTTTTTGGCATTAACAATTTACCTGAAGGTGACTCTTTAAGTGGTACAAGGTTAAACCTTGAATTCCCATAAGTTTCAGCACTGATTTTGGAGTAGCTTCTGCAACAAAGGAATTGTATAGTTAGCTAAATACAGTAGTAGATTACTATATTGGTGCTTCATGAACATGATATGAGGCATGCACTTACTGTCTGCTCCACCTAGTTGATTAACTGCTTCTATGAAACGCCTATGGAGATCCGGAGTCCATTTTAGTCTTGGCTTAGCATCAGTAGAAAGTACAAGTCCTGAATCTCCGGTTCCATTTGCACCTTGAAGGAATAAGTGCCTTTCAGAAAGAATGGACATTCTTGACGTAGGATGCATGCTCTTTCCTTGGTGGTGGTGATGATGATACATCTAATTGTCTTCAACAAGATGATTTGAAATAAGTGAGATTCGTGTTATGGGTAAAAGGAAACAATTGACATAGAACTATCCTGAAGAGATCTAATGCGCCTGTTCCAATCTGCAATCACCCTTGAATATGAAATACAATTTTGATATATTCCGTGTAGTGCACTCTTTCGTTCCTGATACTTGGTGAAAGAAAACTGTCTACTAATGCTTTTATCTACTTCTTGTTTTCTCTGGCAACCTTTATGTACTGGAGCTGTGCTCAGGGATGTTTTATAAGCACATAAGGAGAGAGAGGTGGGGCACATTGGAAGCATAGAATCTTGAACAGGGCCATCAGAACATCAGATCCGATTAAATTATCACGTGATACGAACGGAGATCTTGTCCTTCCAGTTTCACACATGTGGGGTCCTCTTATGCAACTTCCCTTTCCATTCATAGACAGCAGCACTAGCCATTAAAATTCCTCCGGACTATGATTTCTTGAAAAAACTTGACACCTTAGGTTTGATACAAGAATAGATCCACTTTAGACTTTATTTCTCCTGTTCATTCATATCCATCACCAGGAAAAGTTTAGGAACCTTATTCCCTGAATTAATGGTGGAATTTTATTCTGACTTGGATTGGAGGAATCCACTATCTATAATGTCCTAAAATCTAGAAAGCCATTTTCCCCCAAGGAAGATCCTGTTGACTGGAGCATCTATACACCATGCATACATGGCAAAAAAGGGGGGGAAATTGGTGAACATTCATTTCTCCATGGGAGAGTTTGAAGGCCAGGTTTAGTTAATATGTGCACTTCCTTTTTCATTTGGTTTATTTACAGCCTTGGTGTGTAATGAATCTAATGATCAAGTAAGGTGCAATGCTTTCATTGCCTTGCACTTGATCTCTTGCTTGTCTTGTAACAAGAAGATATGCCAGCTATTTGGAGTGCATAGACTTGCCTCCAATTTTTCCACACTAACTTTTTTCGTTTCTTTTTTTTTTTTCTTTTCATACGTATACACAAACAAAAGGGGACTGGTCCTTTTTGATACGGGGTGAAGATTCTTTTAGGTAAAGAGGACACCTGCATTGGCTTTTCTTTATGCAGTATCTCAGCTTCACATGCGGTGCATAGCTACACATACCTATTTTATCTTCGAGGCATGATAAGTAAACTTTTGCATATTTTTTGGGCTAAATCTTATTATTTATATATTAATGTATCTTGTTAGAAAAAAAAATGTGAGCATTATTAAATACGTAACATGTCGAATGACCCATAAAAAGTGGAAGAATTGTTACTCCTTAGCTTTGTTTAAAGTCCTGGAGTGGCATAATGAATATATTCCTTTTTGTTTCCTTCAAAAAGTTTAGTACTTATTCTGCGAAATATTAAAGAGGAGAGAAGTCGCAATCAGGTCTTTTAAATCTTCAAATGGCATAAAGAAGTTGGTTCCCAATTCCTTGGGACCCTTCAGAGAGAAACTAGATGATCGTACTTGCTCTGTGTTTTCGTATGATAAACACATGTGAAAGTCTGGACCAGATGACTACTTCCTTTCGCCTTGACTTGAACTTAAATGGCTTCGGAGATACTTGGACATGAATCTACTAATTTTTCTCACTCTGCATGATTATGTTTCTTGCATGATTATGTTTTCTAGTCTTTGGGGTTA
Organism: Fraxinus cuspidata; assembly: GCA_903798385.1. Classification (NCBI taxonomy): domain Eukaryota; kingdom Viridiplantae; phylum Streptophyta; class Magnoliopsida; order Lamiales; family Oleaceae; genus Fraxinus; species Fraxinus cuspidata. The sequence goes on along the minus strand of CAIGRP010075399.1, from coordinate 27,869 downwards.
ATGGATTTTATCAACATGGATGTATTATGACATACATTGAGTTGCTTCTTAAATCATTGTCATTATGAATAAGGATTAAAAGATTTTATTTACATGGATGTATGTATGTATGTATGACATACGTTTTGTTGCTTAAATTATTGTCTTCACTGATAGGGTGTGACCAGCATTTACATTACGTTGCATAAAATCAATTTGACTGCTAATTTAACCTATTGATCCTATTCATTTACGTGCATATTTATATTTACCTATTGTTAGAAACTCATGAAATATGTTCATCATGCACATAGTATACTCCTACATGGAATTCATCATGTTATCTTTCATTCCATAGCCATGATCAATGTACCAAATCTATAACTATGTTGCACTATGTATCTTATTTCATATCTTAGATTAAGAATTATTCTTCAATGCACGTATATAGTAAAATACTCAACATGACCAACCACTGAAGGAGAATAAATTCACCTCAACCGATATTCGGGTTTTTTTTCCTACTCATTACTAATACTATACAATGGATGACTTTAACCCTGGTGAATGAAAGGGAAAACTATTGACTTAATGTATAACAATTTTATATAAGATGACTAAGAAAAAATAAGATTTGTCATTTCTGTCCTACATTATCTGTGATCTGATGAAAGAAAATTCTTCTCTTCCCTTGAACAATGTCTGTGCATTAGTTCCATCAAGCTTTTGAGGAAAGAGTATTTGATTCTGATTTGTTATTAATATTTTAAGCAGTTTGGAGGAATCTCTGAACCTTTATGTAAAGTGTTAAAAAGCAGAATTCTTCAATAGTTCGGTAGCAAATGGATAGGATTGCATTGCAGATGGGAAATGTTATGATGCTTCTCAAGCTGCATCATCAAATGGTCATGATGAGAATAGCTAGTACATACATTATATCCTCTGTAAGTATATTAAGGATCCAGTATGACTTTTTAAGTTTCTTCTGGTGCTATCGGTTTGCACAAACAAATATAGCCCATGTTTAGTATACATTCTTTCAAAATACATTATTTCAAAATTCATTTTCAATCACACATCAATAACTTTTCATTACTTTACTTTTTAACCACATATTTTCCATCATATGACTATTTAAAATACATTTTTTCCTTAATAATATCCATCAAACACACTCATAAAATGCATACCAGGACACAGATAAATATAGAAAGTCTTGTGCATATGTCACTAAAACTCTTGTTTTGGTTTATTTGTTGGAACTTTTCCAAAACTAAATGAGTTTTAGTTCAAGAGAAAATACATTATATATTTGTCTAATATTAAAATAGTGAATTGAGAGATCAATAAGACAAATATAAAATTAATTAGTTATCCAAAGTTGGAAAACAAAGTAATTGAACTTCACAGACATTTGTCTTACTAAGGTATGAAAATCACTTGCAGCTTGCGCACATATGTAAAGATAATGGAAAGCACTGTTCGAGCTTATATGCCTGTGTGCAACCTGGTCTATATGGTGCCAGTGAGGCATTGATGGTGTATAAGAACTCGCAAGCTTGTATCCTTCAAAAATCTGGCCTGTCAATTTTATTTACATTATACTAGAGATTCAGTGGTCCAGCTCTAATCTGATTAATCATGTGATACTTTAAGATCAGATAGCTGACTAAGTCAAAAATTAAATTATAACTTATTACAGTTAAAAAAAAAAATAGAATTGTTAGATCGTCTAGCCAAATGATTAAAGTTCCGTTTGGATTACAATTTATAAATTGGTTTATAATTTAAGTCAAAATCAAATATTAATTTCAACCCTATATTCATAACTATACACACATTTCGTGTGATATACTACTATTTCTCTTTTATAAATTGACATATAAATCTACCAAACGGAGGCTAAATATTTAAATTCTGGTAGGCTGTAAGAAAATACACCATCAAGTCTATATATTTCTAGAAGTTTTCCACGATTTGACGCACCCTTGTGATCTTTTCATTCCTGTTTTTCACTCTTAACTACCCACAGGAAAGTAGTTACTTCATAAACTGTTTTTATATACATTTTCGATTAAGAAGCTCTTATTTTTATTTTTGTAATTAAGAGAATGAACGATCATGTTGGTTGGTCATTTGAGTTGGGGTACGATATTTGATTAACGGATAAGTCTAGTGGTACATAATTTTTATCCATAATGGTTCACATAACACTCACATGAGGTGGCCATGTGAGTGTTATGTGAACCCCTATAGACAAAAATTATGTACTCATAGCATTTCTGTTGATTAACGCTAACTAGCTAAACTCTTTTAACTTTACGGTTACTCTATTATTGCAAAAATTATGTAACCATAGCATTTCTCTTGAATATTTTTCAAGCAATATTTCAAGTCTCTTTGCAGGATCTTTCTAGTAATTGTACATTTACAAGTACTTTATTTTTCTTTCCTTGATGTTGCCGTAAAGCCGTAAGTTCTGTTCATTGTTTGATTATACGGAATGGCTATTAGCTTTCATCACTGCATTCAAAAGATTTATTGCATATACATGTAATGTATGTACAATATTCTCCACTTTAGAAGAGAGAACATGGTCTGTTTTTCTTTCTTGTACTTAAAGTATTGTTCATTATTTTACGCTCTCGTCTTCGATAGGATAATTTCCTATTGAAGAATCTGATGGCATTTGAGAATAAATTTGTGTGCAACTCAATCATTAACTAGAACTGGTGTAAAACGCTGATTGGTTTCGCCTTGTTGACCCCCCTCATTGTATTGGCAGAAAAAACTAAAAAGATTATAATGACAGTGGAATGGTATTTGAAATTGAAAAAGATGTATGTGTGTGTTGAGAAAAAGTGGGATTCTGGGGAATGGAATATTAGAATCTTACTCAAAAGTAAAGGCTACTGGAAGTATTCTCAAGGCAAGAATTTTGTTATTCTTGTTATTCAAGGCCGCATGAAATGGATTCCCACTTTTCCTTGAATTCTTTATTCTCAAGCATATTACAGTTTAGGATGCCTTTCATCATGCATAATCAATTATCTCTATTCTTAATTAAGCACTCCATGTTTGCCTATTTTTTGTCCAGTCTTTTCCTTGTTCTTAACAGTGATATTTTGTATGCTAGAAACTTTTGTGCAATTAGGTTGTTCAGCTTCTGGTGCAATGATTTCCAAAAATAGTAAATATTCAGTAGATTATCTATGTGATCGAACATTATAAAAGTGCTTCTCATATTGTTCTTGCACTTAATAATTACTATATTCGGTTTCACAGTGAACTATGATGTTTGAAACACTACTTATATTCTTGTGAACTTATGCCCTTACACATAAGTTGCAAATAAGATTCGCGATCATTACAGATTAGCATGTTTGTTATGTTGAATTGAACATAATTAAAAAGAATGCAATTCGCATTGCATGTGCAAGCGACCCATTATGCATAGATGACATTTTACTAAAAAATAAATATATAGTAATTAGGATATTCGAAATGAGTAATGTTATTTATACATCATTGTGTACATAATAATGATATGAAAGAGAGAGAGAGAGAGACGAAAAAGAGAGAAAGAGAGATGGAAAGATGAGTAATGCTATTTGTACATAATGATGTACAATTTAATGAATAGATTGATGATGTGGATAATATAACTGACTTCCTTTAGCCCCTGTTTGATTCAAATTTTTTTTTAAAAAAAATTCATTCTTTTAAAATTCATTTTTAACCATAGATTTTTCAATAAAATAATATTACACGTAAATTCAAAATTTTTATTTTTTTAACCACACATTTTTCATCACATCATAAAATGCATTCTTTTCGCAATAATGTGCATCAAATACTCCCTTAATTTCTTTCTTTTTTTTTTCCGTCTCTCTTCTACATCATCAATATGTAAACAAATCTGTAAGCAATTATGTACAAATAGCATTACTTTAAAAAGTAAAGAAATTCAGTAATTATAATCTCTCTTTCATGTCATATATCTGTATACTATTATGTATACAATGATATACAAATATCATTACTCATTTAAAATATTGCACATTATATTCTTATGCACTTATGTCCTTCCAATTCTATCATAAAGACATGGTTGATGTAGATTTTTTTGAGAATCAATTTCATGAAAAGTGATGTTTTGGAAAATATGTAATTAAAAAGTAGAAAAACATTATGGACTCACGTGCAGAATTATTTTATTGAGAGAATGCGTGTGATTGAAAATGAGTTTTAAAGAATATGTATCAAACATGAACCAAATATGATGTGTGAAGCTAATCCAAGTTGCATGTGCAAGTGGTCCATCGTGTGGAGATGATATTTTACTTGAAAAGGAACATATATGAAACACAAGTCTAGATTTTGAAGAGGATATAATTATGTGTTGGTGCAGATGCAAATTGAATTGAAGTGGAAACTAATTTGTTCTTGCATAGTTGAGATCTTTTGCTGGACTGTTGCTTAGTTAATATAATCCAACTTGAATAAAAATCACTGTCCATATTATTGTGCTGTCAATGTAAAGTAGAGTGTCTTAATCAAAATGTGGAAAGAAAATGAAAGCCATAAGGCCACTAAATTGTTTATTTTTGAAATTTTTTGAAGCATATATTACTAGATGATAGTACCGACAGGAGCAATATTATTCGGGATTTGGTTCCTAATGAGAATATGAGATAGTTAAGAGCTCGTTTGATGCAGATTTTTAATAAATAAAGTTGATAAAAGTTAGTAGGTTCATGAGAAACGTGATTAAAAAGTAGATAAAAATTGTGGATATAATGAAATGTGGGTTAAAAATGAAGTTTGATCAGCTCTTAGCAGAATAAATAATTACATCAAATAAGCTCTAAAGCTGTTCTAAAATCTATGTAGAAGAAAAATAAAAACAGAGGGGGTGGGGATGTTTAAAAGAAAAGAAAATGGGGGAATATAAAGTTTTAACATTTTAATCCAATTCTATTTCTTCCATATTCTTCTTTGGCTTTTAGGATAAATTCCTTTAGGGGTCACCCCACATTTCATAGGTGGCATTTTTATCCTTAACTCTTTAATATTATGCACTTGTTATCTTATTTGACTGTAAACATTAATTTAATGATCACTCGACACCCATGTGATATTTGATTGAAATCTTAAAATTGTGTTTTTTTTAAAAGATCAATATTTAATATTTGATTTTTAATATAAAGGAAATCTTTTGAAGACAATTTTACCCTTTTAGTCGAACATCATGTGCATGCCTGAAAATTTAACGTCTATGCGGATATTTTTCATTAGGTAAGGATACTGGATGTATCATGTTAAAATATTATGGATATGAATGCTACACGTGTAAAATGTTGAATTTCTTGATCATAATGGCAATATATAAAAATTTATTGATGTATTAACCAAATATTATTGTTTCTACAGTTCCATTTTCCTTCCTCTTGAATTCCTCTAGAATTTTTTTTAGAATGGTAAATATTCGACTTTTCTACCTGCAAAAAATGTGGTAAGAGTAAAAATTTACAAAAGACTGCCCCTAGTCGGCTCCATTTGTGTTAATTTCTTAAAATCAATCCAGTTCTATGCAGGATATAATCCAATCTCGTGGGCTCAAATTGTACCACTCTCCATAGCTAGGTTGGACCTAATGTTTGACGTAAATTGACACAAATAGCACTAAACGGGTTAAAATATGGACAATAGTATTTTTATATCATATCTCCACTTCGTAACTTTCATCTTCACAATGACGAGTTATAGTCTTCTAAACTTGAAATGCAATGAGGTATACAGAATGAGGTCGCTTTCAATCGACCATCACTTTTCGTGGGTGCAATATCCAGAAATCTTACTCTATAGTTGAGAAATATATTTTTTTTGTTTTTCCCATATCAAATTTCTCGATTACGGGATAAGTCTCCCAGTCCATGTCAAGAAAATAATAATATTATAAAAATAAATATATTGCATATATTTTATACTTTATTCATCGATTGTCATGATAATGTCTTCAAGTAGCACAATGAGACACAACAATGTTTGTCTAATAAAAGATAATAGTTATAAATGTGCGGTTTAAATATTAAAAATAGTTAAAAGATATTTTGATGCTTCTTTATCATTAGAAAAAATATTTTAACGCCTCGGAAAAAAAAAATTAAAGATTCCTATTAACTGTATTACGTGTCTGATTTATGGCCAGTCACTACTCAAATAAGTGTCATCGGAAAATAATAAACCCAAACCACATCCCATCGCCCAAACTATCATCTCCGCCGTTTTCTCGCCAGAAAATGTTGGTCGGAGCATTGAATTTTACTCCAACTCCAATTTTCAGGCCACTTTCGACTCTGTAAGTTGTCCAACAAAAGAGTATTTTTTTTTGTACAATCATCAACAAAATCTTCAGAAACCCCTTGGCTTCTACCTCTGACTCTGTAAGCATCGAAGAGGAACCTAGTTCGGGTTTTCCGATATCGCAGCCTCCTAACTTCAAGCCTCCAAAGCCCAACCCTTTTCGATCTGACCCGACAAGGTGTTTTGACATTTTGGGGGCTTCTCTTGCGTTGGTTTTTTTTGCCTTACTACAAGCGTGCTTGTTTCTGGATACGGTTTTTGTTGGAAATTTACTTGAACAGTGAAAAATAAAATTAATTTTAATTTTCATCATGGATTTGTTTTGTATTTAGATAAAAACTGTAATAGGAATTATACATTTGTTGCATTCTGCAAACCCCTTTGCTTATTTTGAATACAAACAATCACAATCTGCAATCCACAGTTATCCAATTGTCCAGTGCCTAATGAAAATTCACGCCCGATCCAATGTTTAATTAATCTAATTAATTAAACTTGGTTCATTAATTAATCTAATTAATTAATTTGGTCCATTAATAAGTAACTCAATTAATTAGTTGTAGTAATATCATTCTTCTAGTTCTCATTTTGTGTGTGACTCACTAAGTTCTCGATCATGATACCTAATTATGCGAATTATTATTTTAATTTAATGAAAATAAATTAAATACCATTTTTAATTTATCATTAATTCCTCTAGATTAATTAATTCACATTCGTCGCCCCATAATGATTTCTAACAATGTATCATGACATTATGTGTGATGAAAAATGTCAACTGGTATGACAAAATCAAATTTATTAGTTTACAGTGAAACCGTAATTCATTCGTTAATATGATCCGGTTAATTATGTGATATGAAGTGTGCCAATCTCTATTATTGATTATATCTTTCATCCCACTATTAAGTCAATGTAAGTCGAAAACTTTTTTTAACTTATGAGTATACATCGATCAAGGATTTCGTTATCAACTTAATTGAAAGAAATGTAGATTATAATATCTTACTATCTAAAAGTGACGAATTCTTTATTGATTATTCACAACTTTCGTATGATTCTTGATATACCCGAACAATGCCGTATTAGACTCTTGACAGAGTAACATCCAATATCACCAAAGTATGACTGTCCCCATATAAAGCATTATGATGACCTCAAGTTAAATGACCAATTTCACTATCGAACACTAGAGATTAACTACGATACTTATAGTTATACAAGTGAAATCTCTCAAGTGAGTCTTCAATATTTTGTTCTTTAACCGAATATCCACGTGTTCATTTAAGTGTCCCACACTTTAACTTGTGAGATCAGTTACTTACTTCACAAGTAAGAAATGTCACACGTGATGGTCTATCCGTAATAACGATATCCGTATCTCGTTATTACTTACGACTACGGATGATTTAAGATTCAGTCATATGTAATTTATATCTCACAATCACAACTATTTGATTAACTAATTATCAATACTTGAATCTACAGACTCTGTTATTTAATGTATTAGAATATTAATTCAATTAAATAATAGATCTGCCATGAATAGAATGCATCAATTATATATTACAAGTGTTTATGTCCAAAATCAATTGGACTTAATACATAACACTTAAAAATTTCCACCCGCACTAAATCCAATCACTTATGTATCTTAAACTATAAGAGTATACATGAACTGTTTATGTTGCGACAATTCTTCGTCAGTGAATTTGCAATATTATCAATTGTGTTAACTCGTTCCTTATTTATTTCACTTCGTTGTATTGTATCTCCGATGAGATGATACTGTCTTAACACATATTTGGATCGTTGAAGATACTTTAGTTTATTCACTTTAGCGATGGCTCCATTGTTATCACAATACAAATGCATGGAATCAACAATGTTAGGAACTACTCTAAGTTCATTGATAAACTTCTTGATTCAGACCACAACCTTTGTTACTTTTAGAGTAATGGTATACAATGTTTCTGCTACTGAATCAACATTTGTTTCCTGTTTAGAACATTTCCAACACGCATGTTGTCAATTTTTATATCCTACAAGTGTACAGATCTTAACAAGTAATATAGTTGATCAATGAGTCCGGATATCGTTCCCACGAGAATTAATATCTAAAAATTGATTAAATTATTCATAACTTTAATTTGATAATAATTTAATCGAAAATAAATAATAATGTTTGTGATTGCTGTATAATTATTCTAACTAAACTAAATTATCTAACGTACACAATTTATTAAATTTGAGTTTTAAAAGTATGAATGTGGATGCTATGACTTACAATTTTACCTATGGATCCCCCTTTAATTCGCAAATTAAGATTTATTACTATTATAGTGTTCTGTCGAATTCTTCTAAAGTATTCAATTTACGCTTCTCGAGTTCTCATTGAGTTTATTTGACTAATTCAATCTCATATCTCTATGCGAATCAATTTTAGTTAACAAAATATTAGTTCTAAGAATTCATATAACGACCGCAATAATTAGTATAGGTATCTCTACACATTATACTAATTTATCGGATATTATTATGTGGTCTAAATCTAAAACTCACATCTCGATTCGTAATAGATTCACAAAATCATTGAATAATTAGCCAAAAAATTCAAAGTACTAAATTCAAGAATAAAATCAACACATATGCATTTAAAGAATTAGAATCTTGAATAAAAGAAATAAATAGTCACACATAGATTATATTGTTCACCCTATCTATGAATTTAGTTACTCATAATAATGAAAGAAAAACAAAAATTATAGAGCTCATGACCGGATTTTGAAATCTTGATCATGAAAAGAATTAAATCTTGCACCAAGAATCTTCTTCAACCTCAAAGTCTTCAAACCCTGACTTTGCTCTTTGATCTTGATGATTGTGTATTTTTCTCTCGTAAATTGTGTGGAATTCCCTTAAAAGTGTCAAAAATTTGTATTTATACTCCTCACCACGTTTGTGTTATTATTACTTACGACCACAGACAATTTAAAATTCAATCATATGTAATTTGTATAGCACAATCACAACTCTTTGTGATTAACAAATTATGAAGAGTTAAATCTACGGACTCTATTATTTAATTTATTAGAATATTAATTCAATTAAATAATATATCTGCCATGAATAAAATGCTTCAATTATATATTATAAGTGTTTGTGTCCAAAATCGATTGGACATAGGGCATAACAATTACAGTTTTAACTGTGTTTTTCTTGAAAGAAATTTGAGTGTATTTTATTATTTACTTGTCTCTATACATGTAAATACACTCATATATGTTTGTATTTAATTGTTTATGCGTTTCTATAGTGTTTAATTGTTTGTGTTAAAAGTGAAATGCAAAGAATAGTCATGAAAATTTGGGCGAGATTCAGTATTATTTTTCGTGAAGATTGTGGGGCTTCGTAAATGCACTGTCAACTAAAATAGTTTAAAAGCATTGCGCACGAGTTGAATTCTAGATGGAGGAGATGTATTATATGAACTTATTTAATCTGAAGTAACTTTAGTGTGAGAAAAAGTTGGATTTCAATTGTCTATTCATTGAAAAGGTACCTCAAAATCTTAATCATAGTCTTATTAAGAAGTAAAAAGTATATATTCTCCCGTGTTTCAGAGTGAAGATCTCCTCTATTTTGTGTCATTCAATTGGTGGAGAAGTTATGAAGGAAACTAAAGGTATGACAAGAATAGATAACATTTAACGATCTCGATAAAGATAGACTAGGAAATATATAGAAGTGGCCGAGTAAAGCAAATGAGAATAAGTAGCGATAAGAGTCGATTCATGTAATTTTGCCAAATTCTGAATCATATGATCTAGAATAAATGTGTTCCACATACTTGGAAGTCAAATGTCTATTTTTCGTATTTCAATTTCTAATTCTGGATCATATGATCTAGAATAAGAAAGTAGCGATGAGGGTCGAGTTGGTGTTCGTTTTCGTGAAGATCTAAATTTAAATACGTACATTAGATGTCCACCAAACATGATCGCTCTTGCTAATGTTTGGCAGGTTCCTTATTTAGAAGATCCAAACAAAGGATTCCAAATGTGCGATCGAGAGTGCACAATTCATCGAATATCTACGAGCAACTTATGCCCTTTAACAGGCAAGGCTTTCTAATATCATTTGAATGCTTCTCGTTAAAAGTTCGTTTCAAGATTATATTTAATGTGTATGGTGCAATATACTAAAGGAATAAAAAATATTTACGAAAATAATTTCTTATAAAGAGAACATTCTGATGCACTAGAAAGCATGTAGATAATGTCGAATATCTTTTGTATATGTAAATATTTTTAATGAAAGTTGTGTGACGGGTTTTTTACATTGGCCGAAAATAATTATGAGTTACCCGTGAATTTCTTGTTTAGATGGTTTATACGTACGTGTCTTAGAAACAGGTTGTGGTGGTTGATCAAGAAATAGATGTCTGTTGGATGCATTTTGATGAGGGTTATAGAGATGTTATGGTTTATATTCTCCCAAGTTTGATAGTTAGACAGACCTTAGACTGAGTTAGTGAGTTCGTAGTGCACTCTATGGTGAGATTGTGAATCCGAGTAGGACATGTACTGAATCGGCAAAATACTTGATAGTCGGATCATTGAGTTGAAAAATCTGGTCCAAATAGTTCCTATCCTACTCTCTTAATTAGGTTGACTGATTAACGGACCAACAACTATTTTTGTTGCTCTTTAACTTCGAACACGCTGCAAAAGAAAAATAATTCAATTATCATTCAAGAGTCGGTCAACTAGTTCGAAGTTTAATAAACCACTCAATCAACCGTCAAAATATGCTAATGAGTTGAGGCACAACAGTACTAATTAAATAATGAGTCAACACGACTCACGAGAAAAGAAAAAGTCAAAACGAGACAAATGGTTTCTCTAAACTATAAACATATCCAATATAGGAAATATGAAAAATGAGTTTGTACTTCGAAAAAGCAATTATTTTCCAACTTTCAAGCTCACTAATCAACATGATCTTACAGTTAAATTAGCAACAAAGCTAGCAACGGAACACATTAAGAAGTAAGTTAGTGGACATGTCCGTGCTCGACGTGTGCATCTCGATGAATTAGAGAGACATTGCAAATGAAATTGATTTTCAATTTGCAAGCTACAAGCTTGCAATACTAGCAAACATACAACGTGAACTACTTGAAGTGGTACGGATTGGCAAAGGAAAATCGAGAATTTTGAATTTTGAATTTCGATACTGAGCAGAGGATCGTAACACTTGAGATATGATCCCTATTTGAAAAGGTGGAGACAATATCTCTTGTTGAGACTAATCGAGTTATTTTCTAAGTTCCACATTGTTGAACAAATTTCCACGTTGACAATCATTCTAATTGTTTCTCTCTCAATCATTAATTTTCCAATCTCACAAATGTGAAATATATTAATTAATTCAATCATTAGTACAGAAAAATTGAAAGAAATTTTTTACAAATAACACATGGCGAGAATTCATTAGATGATGGGAAAAAAAAAGGAATCAAATATTGCCACGACGGCATCGGTAGAGTTTCTATTAATAATTCCATGTACCCGTAGCTTTTCCCTAATTAATTACTTAGGCTTGTTGACATACGGTAAAAAAATATTTACGCAATATTTATTAAACTTAAATCAATAGTAATAAGAAAAAAAAGAATATTTAAATACTGATAAAAAAAGTACAATTATTTTACACTACAAGAAATTAGATAAAATTACAATCCGACTCCAAAAAACCTATAATTACACTATTCCATACTCAAAAAGTAAAATTAAAAGAAAATGAAAATGAAAAAAACTTGAGTCCGTAGTATTCTCACCCAACAATGAAAATGAAAAGGATAATCCATACGAACAGTTATCATCCAACAACTCCTCTTTCAACTACCACATATGACTTGTACGCACCCTCTGTGATCAACTTCAACCCGTCGGTCCCACGCGCCGATCTAAATTCAATGACTTCGAAATCGCCTGATTTAAATCCTCCGCAGTCCAAGATCCCGACCGCCGGCCCGAGGAGAACCGTTTAACTCCTCCCAAACCAGGAGGCTCAGCCACCGGTTCATCACTTACCGGGATCTCGCGTAGTTTTACACTCACGCTCTTCCTTTGAGGTTCAACCGCCGCCTCCACCACCACTCTTCGACCCCCCGACCGGACCGGATTGCTAGGAACCTTCATGCACAAAATGACGCTCATTAGCTTCGGACAAAACCGGATTTTTTGTTTCTCTCCACTAGTCCTTGTTTTATCCGCATTCTTTTTCAATGAATTGGACCTCCGCCTCCCACTCTTTGATCTAACTCTTCCCATGCAAGAAACCTTGGGAGAAGACGGCTCAGCCACCGAGTCGGCCCTCTTCACTACCGACTCGGACCGTTTCGGAAACAGCCTTATATTAGTCGGTTTACAATACCTTCTCTTGGAACCAACATAACTAGTTTTCTGGGTTTTGGGCAATCCAATAATCGATGCTTTGGATTTAACGTTAACCTGAACCCGCTGAGAATTAGAGTTCGAATTCGGGATGATACTCGGGTTCAAGTTAGTGGAATTGGAGTTGCCTTTGGTGGATTCTTTGCGCTCGTAAAATGCGTTTCGATCCAACCAATCATATTCCGCATCCTTCGAAAGCCAGAAAGATTCTTGCCGATAGTCTGGCGCCGGTGGCACGTGAACCGAACCGGCAGAGTCTGGGATCTCTTCATTTTTTGGTAAATCTTCGTCTGCGAGTGTTTCACAGACACTTTTCCTGTCAAGATCAACTTGAGGCATCGTAGAAGACTTTGAGAGAGAGAGTACAAGGTGATGGGGAATTGGAAATTTTGGAGGGAGATTCAACTGCTTGACTGCTGATTTCATCTTGTACACACCGCACGTTTTTTTATTTATAGAAAAATATACATGAGAGAATTGTTGAAAAGAATACAAATGCAAAAAGGATTCAAAAACTAAGATCAGTTTTGCATAATTTGACTCTTACATTCAGCCGATTGTTTCCATAAATATTTGATGATTTGTAAAAATAGAATATTTTCTCATTTTAATTCCTAATAGTAACTAATTTATGATTGGTAGATGATGGATGTTGCGAGTAACAATTTTTTTACATGTGTTTCTTCCTTGATTATGTTCGATCATAGTCTAGTGAGTTGGTATGGCTTATAAATTATGCTCGCGTGGGAGAGATTATCTGAAAAGTAGTCCTCATCCTCATCGTGAGTAGTAAGTAAAAGATTTGTTAAAAAAATTTGATACATATAGCATGATACTCAAGGATATATGTGTTTAAAAATTTAGAAAATTATGAAAAAATGTGATTATTTTTTTAATGTATTATTGAAAATGATTCTGAATAAAAGTCTATCATCAGTACTATAAGCCATCACTTGTCTACCAGTCCACTTGCTTTAGTTGTTTATTTAGTCCTTGGAACATTTTTGTTAGGAACCAACGTTGAAATTTTAGTAAGAAATATCATCCAAACAAACGACAAAATAAAATCAACTGATCTAAAACAAACAGCAAAAGAGGCTAGTTCATGAGTCACTTTATTCTTGAATCAAAAACTAAAACATTAGCACCAAAAGAAGACAACGATTGAATACTCTAAACTACACGATGTGCATGTTTAAAAATTAAACCATTAGTCCTTGAATTTATACGTTTACAAATGAGCCTTTTTTTCTCTAATTCCTTTGCTTAACTTTGTAAAACGTTTCCATTAGTCCTACTTCCATATACCAAAGTAATTGGCTTAAGAAAGGTAACGACTTTTTGTACCTTTTTTTTCAAACGTTATAACATAAAAGTACTGTATGGACTCAGTACTATACCGTCGTATTTTTAAAAATTCTTTCAAGAATATATTATTATTATTAGTATTATTTCTTGTCAATTAGTGAATATGTGATGTGATTCTTGAACAGATTAATTATTTATTCATTCAATAATTATTCAATAATTTAAGAGTGATTGAGTACAGCTAATTATATATCTATATGTGCATGACGCGGTTTTGGTATAACTAGATGCATATGACAGTTCACCTACATTTCAATTGTAACACAATTTTTTTACGAAATTCAATACATAATTTCGGCGTTGAGATTTTTTACATTACTTCAGTTTAAAAAATTCATATTCAATCAAATTCAGTTCTGTACTTCAGAAAAAAATTGTGTGCAATACAATTTTTACAAAAATTTCAATCAACAATTGATATATATCAAACCCGTAAACATGCCCATGTTTGGCATGTGTTTATGTTGGTGAAATTTCAATATAAAAATGGAGTTACATAATGAATAGGAAGACAATGAAATTGAACGCGGATATCTTGCTCTCTTTAAGGAGATTTAAACTCTCTGCGATTGGCTAAACCTAAAACACGATGCAGCAACATTTCTCTATAACTTGTCCCCATTTTAATATTAAAAATTCATTCATTGTGTTTTCTTTTAATAGCTTGTAGGTTTGGGGAGTTAGGAAAGTGAAAAAGTTGGGAAGTTTGGAATATGAAAGATGAAAAGGTTTATGTGTTTATGATATATCTTTATTTTGGGTGGTCTATTTTTACCTATAAATAGAATTATTCCTTGGTCATTCATCACCGCCACCACAACAATAACGATTTTTTTAGTGTTTCTCCTTACACTATCACTCATTTTCTTTGAGCTCAACTACTTGTGCATAATTTGTTTGAGCCATACGACGAATTGTCAGACTGTTTTATTCTGAAGGGAACAAGTCATAGATAAGTTCTATTGCACCGTATTTTAGGCTTTGCCAACCACAGATGACTTGAATCTCTCTAAAGAGAGCGAGATATTCACGCTTCAATCCGTCCGATTTCGATATCTTCCTATTCATTTTGTAACTCCATTTTTATTATTGAAATTTGACCAATAGTTTATAATTGATCAAATCACATTTTATTTACACATTTTGTACAACTCATAAATATTGACTTATCTATTATTCATTTCTATATATTTGTAAATCGTTATAAACTACTCCCAAACGTATTTGACTTCAAAAATTTGTAATTTCTTAATTTATTATCATAAGTTTTTTGGTATTTGGTTGGTGTTGTCCACTCCAGACACCAAATCTTAAATTGTGATTATCCAGCAAAATGTTTCTAAGTGGGCCTTCTGTTTTTTAAACAGAAAAAGAATTTTTTTCGAATGAAGACAGTATGGACGGACTGAATTGAATGTAAATATTCGATATGTTTAGATTTAATTCCCCAACAGAGGGGGAAATCAGGTTAGCCTCGACCACTTTGACTCTATTCGGGTTCTATGATTAAGAAGTGCGTGAAGACAGAATAAGAAATTTCATATATAAGAGATTAACTAAACAAGGATAAAACTTCAAAAATCAGATATTATTAAATTTATTTATTAAATAATTAATTAAAAATATACTTTATTTATTAAATATATTAATGTCACAATTCTATATAATTTGGAACAAATTATTTATCGATTATAAATAAAAACTTTATAGGACAAATCAAAATTTTTATAGATCACAATTTATTTATCGATTATAAATAAAAAATTTAAGTTACAATCCAAATTTTTAGGTCACATAATATTATCGGCCGCATGTTATTTTTTAGTCCCAAGATATCAAAATTATTGGTTACAATCTCAAACCTCTTAATCCTACAACATACCCCACCCAACCCAAATCCATCATGGCACCAGCACCTCCAACAAACTACCATTTTCAATTTCAAAACCACTACATGAACAAACCACCATTTTCAACTACAAAACCACAACTGTCATTGACATATCCATGCCAGATCCACCACCACCAACAAAAACCACCCCCTACCACCAGATCTAACAAACCCCTTCAGATCCACCACCACCACCTTACCACAACCACAACCACCACCTCCACCAACAAAACGCCACCCACCACTAGATCCAACATACCCCTTTCAGATACATCGACGATCCAAAAAAATCCACCACCATCGCCGATCTACCACCAGAGTCATCGATACATCCATGCCAGATTCACCATTAGACTGGTGAGATCGCCGCAGCTATTGTGCTTACACGTGCATGATGTTGCAAGCAGGCGCGGTTGGACTGGTACATATCATCGCGGTTTTTGCGCCTCCGCGCGCAGAGGTTCCAATGCCAAGCCTACCGTGTTGCGTGCGGTACAACACGGCGGTGGTGCGAGGGAGGAGAGTAGCCGCGAAAAGGGATCGGCACCATGACTGGCGATAGAGAGAATGTAAAGAGAGAAGATGAAGAGAGGGAGAAGATGGTTGAAATGGTTTTAGAATTTGGGAAGAAATTGGATTGGGGTTACGGGGGAGGTGGGTGGATTAGTTTAATTTTATATTATTTATATTTGATTTTTGAAATAAAAATTTATAACTCTTAATTATGAATCGAGATCTTGAAGACACTTAGTTTACGAAATTTTCAATTTTTATTATTGTGTTTGAAAGAAATATAAGGAAGAGAGCTAAGAAATGAAAACAATTTTTCCATGTTGGTTCCGTTGGGTTATGTGCTCATATGGTATATTTTGTTACGATAAAATAATAAATTATAATTAATAAATTATGATTTTATTTATTTATTGCATTTATTTATTATTGAGCATGCGAATTAAAGTGTATATGATTGCTTGTGATACTTGCGTTGAGTGTTACAATGTGACATAACTTATATTTTGATGACAAATAATTTATTCACAACCAACGTATAAGGGTTGACACCTTGTACGGAAAAGTTGTAGTGTTGACCGATTCACTTAGGGATAGCAAAAAAGTTCGTCGACTCGGGCTCTGCCCAAAAAAAGCCCGAGTCGGGCCCAACTCGGGCTCGGGCCGAGCCCCATTTTGGGGCGTCAACTCGAGTCCGGCCCGGTCCGTGACTAAGTAATATAAAAAAAAATTAAATTTTTAAAGTTTAAATAAATGTATTTTGTATATATATTAATATTTAGTTATTATTTATAACACGTATAAATTGCACAAATTTTAAATACATTATAAAAAATTGTAAATTTATAACAAATTAAAAAAAAAAAAAAACACGAGCCAGCTTGGCTCGGGCTGAGCCTTATTTTTTTGGCTGAGCTTTTGTTCGGCTCGGATAAAAAAAGCTCGGACCTATTTTGCTCGAGCCAAGAACGAGCTTTAAGTTTCGGCTCATGGCTCTACTGACTCGTTGACATGGCTAGATTCACTATTCGAGTTTGTAATTTATCATTATCACAAAAATAGTTAAAGGTGACTCTAGTGCACTTGGAGTGTATTAAACGGACAACGTGTCGAATTTAATTTTATAATATGACCGTGTATTTCATCTAAATCTCTTGACAGTGTTATATATATATTTTTTCGTGATTTTAATGATTATTTGATTCACCAATATGTGAGATCAATTTGATTGGTCGAATATCTCGATGAGTTGAGAATTTGAGAATGAGCGAAATAAAGAACTTGAATTCGTGCCAGGAACCATCACCCTGAAAAATGGGTGGTAGCTCTTATGTATTTTCTGTTGAATAGTAGAAATTCAAGTTCAATGTTTAGCGACGGCTAAATTTCAACATCTGTGATTAGTTTACAAAACTGTTGAAGAAAATGGTAATTAAGTTGGTGAGAATAATTAGAGGGTCAAAACGGTTAGTTATGCTTGTACTTAATTATCGAATCTCTAACGAGGCTAAAATATATATGGCATAGTAGATAAAAATATTATAGATTTATTGGTTTATGTAATTTTCTATATTCCAAGATTTCAGTCTTTTACCTTTAGTGGAAAAATAAAGACTAATAAAATAGATTGGGTACTTTATGGTCAAATAGACATGATCTAATTACTGGAGCTTGGATAATATATATCCGATCAGGTATTTGTAGATCTTAACGAAAATTATTATAATAGTTTTGGGGTTAATTGTAATTACAATAAAGTTTTGTACTTAATTGTAATTGCTATAAAAATTGTAAACTTAATTATAAATGTAATTGAAGTTCTAGGACTACACATATAATTAAATGTAAACTAATTGGATATGGACTTTGATTAAAACTCTTATTTGAATTTTAATTAAAACTCATATTTAAAATTGGAATTATTAATTATTCTACATGGATTGGAACTATTCTATCTATATAAATTGAGACGGGATAGAATCTAGAATTTCTACAACAATCATAATACATAATTTCATAGTGTTCAAATTTGGAGAAAGAAAATAATTATTTTCTTGCTTTATTCAATTGTTCAGTCTAAGAATTAATTTCTTAATTTAATTAAAAGAAGATGTTCATCCATCGGTGTAATCTTGATTTTGGAGAACACTATAGGAAATTTAAAAGTTTGAAACATCAAGTTCTTGAAATTAAAAAGTTGGAACTCGTGATCCAAAAACTTAGACGTTTGTGTTTCATAATTAATTCAAGAATTGACCATCGAATTTAGGTTAAAAAAAATATTCGAATAATTTATTCTTGATATATCATACACGCGAACATCTAAACGATCTTGTTTATCGAATTAAAGATTTTTTTTAAATTTCTGGGTAATTCTGCTTTCTGTGTTCCAACAAGTTCGACAATGTTTTGATAAATCTCGTTTTGTGTTGACCAATAGCTACAAAAGAGCAGCTTTAATAGCAACCAATGTTATCAAAATCGATCTGGATTGATCGGTTCAATCAATAAAAATGAAAAGCTGGTTTCATTATCGAGTTGGGTAGCATCTATAAACCATTCACTGAGAAAACGATTGGACGGTTCAACTAAAGCTTGGTGAACTGGTGACTGTTTGATTTTGAAAATAAAAAAAAATGAACTCAAATTCGACTGGGGAGGGGATATGAAAGAGGAGAAGCATTACATCGGGAATTGGGTTTTGGGCTGTATCTATGGTTTACTCTTCTTTCGTCGCTGTCATCACGGGATGGACTTCTCTTCCTGAGAGCGTTGAGCATATGAACTTTTGACATCGGAGCGGCTATTAAGGCTACAATTAATTGATGAGATTTTAATCCAGTTAAATCTCGTCACATCATTTGTTACTAAATTATTATGTAAATTGTTATGTACATATAGTATAACCCTACAATTAATAGTAAGTTTATTTATAGATTATTTATATAACTTGTTTTATAGAAACAAAAATTAATTTATGGTAGTAAATTTTTTATAGTACATTTCTTTATTTATGATATTTGTTGTTACCTATTTGACTCCGGTTCAATCCTTTACTATTTTCGAATTGATGGTGATAACTGCACAAAAGTGTATTTTAAACACCATTTGACAATGAATAAATGCAAAATATTAAGACTTTAAATTGATTTATTTTACATATTTTTATCTAGGATGTTTAATTGAAAGACGTTCAAATTTAGGACCTGTTTGGTGCACATTATGAAATCAATAATGCATTTTTTTGATGATGTGATGGATAATATGTGGTTGAAAAAGAATGAAAAGTTTTCGATGTGATGAAAAATATTATTTTATTGAAGAATGTGTGGTTGAAAATGAGTAGAAGAATGAGAATAAAAAAATAATGTGGACCAAACAGGAACTTAGTCAAAAATATGCAGGAAGAAGCAGTCAAACGACTACTTCTCTTGGCCAGCTAACAACTCCATCCATTTATCAGCAAAAGGCTAATTCAAATTGAGTAATGCTATTTATAGTGAAAATTATCGATAGTTTTTCTATATGACATATGTGTGGCTTTGTTATTTGATATATATCAAATAACAAAGTGACACCGACACGTGTATGCCACATAAGAAGAGTATCGATGGTTTTCACTATAAATAACATTATTTATTCAAATTTGTCGAAGACCGAGTTGCATCTCCTGCCCTCCACTTTCAAGTGCATAAAAATAAAGTTTCACCCAATTCTATTCTCCACAATGAAGCAGTACTCCAGCAAGGTCCAACCTTCATTTACTTCAAACGATAACCACGCTCCACGCAGTTGAGCTATCACATGAATCAAATAGGAGGACGAAGCTTATACGCGTTCTTCGATGCCTTGTCGATTTTATAATTGGAATTCTTCAATCTTTTCATACGATTTTCTTCTTTTCATTGCAATTCAGATCTATATTTTTCAATTTTCTTTTAAGTGTATTTTTGTTAACTCGTACAATACTGTGAAATCGACACCTCAATCTACGCTACACTTTCCTCGTACACTAGGCATAATCAGATAGTCACTCCGATTTTTAAAATTTTGGTAGCAACAGACAGTAAAGAAATGGTTGAGCTTATTTATCGACAACGTGAAAATATGTTCGACAGTTTTGAGGCATTAAGTTTTGTTTTAATTGACTCCTCGAATAGTTGAAGACACGTGTTAGACTACAGTAGGTCGATTGAATAGTATATGGTATCATCTTCTAAACCACGTGAGGTGGTCTTACATTAAAAATCCTTTATTTGAAATTGATACAACTTTTTATCTCAAATAAATAAATGCAACTTTTCTAAAAAGTGCAATGCATTATGAAAAAGGAAAAAGAAGTTTTGACCCTTTTTCGAATGACTATGAACAGGGACATATAGGACATTTCAAATTGTTTTTTTTTTTTTTCATTTTTCTAAATCTATTTCATACTAATTTTCATAGACTATTAAAAATTCTTTAAAAGCTATTGAGTATTCGAAATATTAATAACTTTTGTATAATTCTTCATGTACTAATATTGATGGCGGGTTGGGGATTGTAATAGCCATTACCTTTCGTGCCCCCATCGAGAAACTTTGGGAAGTTGGAAGGTAGTAAGGTAGGACAAAGATTTAAAAAAAATCTCATTTACTATCTCGTTTAATTAATTATTTTTTAATTTTTAAAAAATATGTAATAACAAAAATAAAATAAAACAATTGGACCTTATTTGAAAAATGGGTGGGGACCATGATCCCCGTCCTTAGGAGTGGGGAAAAGAATCGAAAAATTTAGGATCAAAACGAACTTCGATTCTAAGAATATTTTCAAATGGTTCTAGTTCTTGGAACCTAGAACTTCTAATTGAGATTTTAATTCTAAACCCAGAACTAAGAATCGAAACCATTAGAACCAATTCTATTTTTTAGGATTTTTTAAAAAAAATATATTCCATGATGACCCTGTTAAGTAATTAATAATATTCAAGTTTTACATAAAAAATTAATTCTTTTTTTCTTCTTTTCAGAAATTTGTTTCCAACCCATACCACAAAGGGTTAATTATCAAAGAACCTTGTGACTTTCGGTTTGGTTCCAGTGCTACATGCCCTGCTATGCCCTGCCTACTCGTCCCTGTCTCTTTTACCATTCCGGATGGTTTAGAGACAGGGAATTTTGTTAATTTTATGATGTCTAATCGTATAATTGACAATTAAACTGTTGATCATCAACAACCTAATAAATAACATTACTCCAACACGTAGACTTCATTTTGATCTTGTACTTGACTTGTACCGATATGATCAACCATTTTTTCGAAATAAATGAAAAAAACAATAAACGATTTACTACATGTACACATTCTATAAGTCAAAACATTAATGTCTATTTCGAAGAAAGTCATATTTATAATAGATCAAGGATGGTAAGAACTCCTTATTCATTGTCTCTTCCTTAATTAGGAAAATTTGCATCGTTCGACTAATTTACTAGCGTAGTTGCAATATCATCCCCGCTTAATTTTATAATTCATCCATGATCTTAACCTATAAGTTAATTACACAATTACTCTTTTCCACCATATTCAAATAAGTGCATGTTTGTTAGGTGAATAAATTAAAATTTAAGTGATTATAAGTTGTTATGAATTCTATAAAATGTGTGGATAATAAATAGATAATAATTGTGTGTAATTTCGGGATAAAATGCATGTTTGACCAGAATTAATTAAAATCTAAGCACATACCAAAGGCGTTAAGTTATTGAACATCTTAAATATAAGGATATAGATCCACTTTAGATATCAAACACTCAATAAATATGTTTGACTAGAAGTTATTAAAATTCACTTGCCAAACCATACGTGATTGGACCTCTTAAATAGAACGATAATGATCCATTTAATATATCAAATCACTCAACTGACACACAGACTATCGATGATCGACTATCGACAATTTAGATATAACATTACTCTAACACGTATACTTCATTTTGATCATTGTAATTAACTTATACCGATATGATCAACATTTTTTTAGAAATAAATGAAAAACGAAATGATATATTAACTATATATATATGTTATATAAGTCAAACATTAATGTCTGTTTTCAAAGAAACCCATATTTATAATAGATCAAAGATCGTAGCAAATGTGTAGTCGTCGTTATTCTATATTAAGAAAAATTGTGTCACTTGGTCCCTCATCCATTAGCTTATTTGCAATATCGTCCCCCAGTTAATTTTATAAGGCATCAATTATCCTAACTTATAAGTTTATGTGCTCATCTGTTTGACCAAAAAATCAAATTATAAACAACTACAGGGAGGTTTTAGCAAATAACGAAAAGATCCGGGGCTTCTTACAAAATCGGTACAGATAAGTCTCATTCGAATTTTCGGACCGTTGGGGCCCGTTGTACATATCGGAGTAACGGTTAAGACTTTCGAAAATCCTTTAAAAATAGAGACCAAAACCAACAAATTGCACAAAATACGTTTACCCATCCCATCCCATCCCATCCCATCCCATCCCCTCCCCTACACCCACCCCACCCCATCCCCACCAACCTCGAAGTTTCAATGGGCTGTGTTTCATCAAAACTGATAAGGAAAGAAATCGAGCAAGAAAATCTACATGAAAATGGAGATTTTTCAAACCATGTGGTGTCTCTCACTTCAAGTACATATGGTGCTCTCAAACTTGACAAAGAAACTCATCAGCTATTTCAAGAAAAACAGCAACAAGAAGTGCAGAAGAGCATCGAAAAGTTCGTGGTTGAAGCAAAGGAATCACCGCCTCGTGAAGAGCCTTCGGAGATTATAAATACTTGGGAGCTTATGGAAGGGCTTGAAGAAGAATGTCCAGGTTCTGTTCGATCCAAGAGAAGCCCAAAATCAAGAAATTTTCTCGATGGAAGAAGCCCTTTAAAGTTATTGAATCAAATGGGTTCTCCGATGAAGTTTAAGAAACTTGGAGGAAAAGAGAATAAGGAAAGAGTTATGGGATCAACAGAAAATAGCCCTAAAACATTTTTGAAAGAATGCAATAATTTGAAGGAGAATTCGAGGAAACCTTCACCAAGGTTGTGGGCTTCGATTAAGGGAAGCCCGAATGCTTCAAGAATTAACAGTTCAAAGATTGATTCTGGTATGGTTTCGTCGAGAAGGAGTTTAGGTCCACTGTTTAATCCAGAACCAGTGTCATCTTTAGAAAAAGAGGGATCTAAAGAGGAAGAAAAGGTGAAGAAGATTTTTTCATCGACATACACTACTCGAAAATGGAAGAGTTTCCGGGATTCAGAGTCCATTCTTGAATCATTCAGCGAAAAATGCCCACCAGGCGGTGAAAATGCAGTTATCATGTACACCACCACATTGAGAGGCATTAGGAAGACCTTCGAGGATTGTAACAAGGCTCGATCAATCATCCAATCGCACGATGTTCATATGCTTGAGCGTGATATATCGATGCACGCGGTGTTCAAGGAAGAACTAAGAGGTCTAATTGGTACAAAAGATGTCAAAGTACCATTAGTGTTCGTGAAGGGAAGGTTGATTGGTGGGGCTGATGAGATAGTAAAGCTGGATGAGGAGGGTAAATTGGAAATTTTGTTCGACGGGATCCCCCGAGCAGCTGCCGGGTGTCGCAGGTGTGGCGGGGTCCGGTTCGTGATGTGCACGAGTTGCTATGGGAGCTGTAAGGTATTGGATGAGGAAAGGAAGAAGAGTGTCAAGTGCAGTGAATGCAATGAGAATGGATTGATTCAGTGTCCAATGTGTTGTTAATTATGCAAGTTAACAAGCTTTCAGTAGATCAATTGAAAATATTTTGATGTCGTATTGATTTCTATTCTTTATTAGTAAAATTTGAACTCAGGACTTAGGTTATAGAAACGGGATTCTAAAAATGGATTTAGGTCCCCTATCGAGTAGGGCACGTGCCGTTGTTCGAACTCCAGGCACGTATCATGGATATTAAGGTTTAAATTGTTGGTAGTTTGTTCCGTTGTTGTCCTATTTATTTGTCTCTGGTTTTTGTTGTATTGTTTTTGAAATGTGTGGAATATCTTGGAATGTTGTTCCTTGACAATTTGAAGTTTTGTGTCTGTCTTCTAGTTTCATATAAGCTCAAATTCTACATATGTATGATAGAAGAAACAGAACCAAAGTACCATTTCAATACTCAGCTAAACAAGATTATCAAAATTACTTTTTCGGTTACTAAAATTTACTGTTCCAAGAAGTAAAAGTGACTTCTCTAGATGATTGCTTCTAATCATAATTGTCATGCATTAAATTCAATCTATGTTAGTCAATTGGATCAGTAGTTGAGTTTAATAGTCAGAAATCATACTGGTAATTTTATTGACATAACGGTTTTTTTATTGCAACCTTCGTTCATTATTGCCCATATGACCCATTTTTTTACTCCGTCACACTCTTATAGCTTGTGTTCAAATTTCTATGAGTGTGCTTTGAAATGAGTGTCAAATTTTGTTCCTTTTAAGCCTTTTGATGCCGTGCCCTCTTAACCGATTTTTTAGATAAGAATCAGCATTGAGAAAATTGTTAGCTAATGAAAGGTCGACGATCAAAATGGAACAAAATAAAAGCTGAAAATATAGCACGACGATGAACAAAAATTAGAAACCTTTAGTATTAAACAAAACATTCTAGGAAACAAGAGAATCAATCACAGCAAATAATTATGAAACAAGATCAAAACTACCAAATTTCTGCCTCAAATTTGAACATTCAACGAATTACCCAAGAAAAGTACTTGTATTATTTTATTTTTTTTTGTTGGTGAAAAAGCTAATGTTAGCGGCGGTAAAATGATTTGTCCTATTTTATTTGAATAAAGCCACTTGTCCAGGCTGAAAAACATATACAGTACAAACAGACTGACTTGAAAATGTATGTGTGGATGTTTTTTTAATTTTTCAAACTGTCCAATCATATATGGATATGTATCCCTTATTTTTTTGAGTATGTCCTTAAGTCTGTTCAAGTAGCGTGATTGATTTTATTTTGGGTTAAAATTTTGGGAACATTGCTACAACGGTCCCTAATCTTTTCAATTTTTACAGATTTTATCCTGACATTTAATTTGTATCATCGAAAGCCCCTCACCTTTCATAAATATGCGCATGGAGTCTCACCGAATGGAAACCATCCATCTGACCGTTAATTGACCAAAAAAATCAAAAGTTGATCAATTTTTTTACCAAATTAAAAATGGTAACATGATACTTTGCATATTTTCAAATATTGACAATTAAAATAATAAAACTAAAAAGATAAAAATAAAAATCTATCCCCACCCACCTCCCAGCACCGCCCCATCTTTATCTTCTCCTCCATTTCTACACTACCACCATCGGTAATTACTGTTTTTTGACCGTTACGTTACTTCCTCTCCATTACTACACCACCAACACTGTTGGCCTTCTTTTTGACCCTAACATTACTGCTTTATCAAGATGGGCCTTCTCAAACTATTCTTACTTCTTGACATTTAAGGTCGATTTTCTTGAGCTTCCTGGTGCAGGCAACGAGAAGCTTCTGCAAGTCACTAAATTCAGACTCTAGCTTGTCCATATGCTGCTCCACTCCTTCACCCACTCCATTTCAAAATATTTCGGTATCCCAAAATTCAGTGCACCACTGGTACAAATAAAAATTTTGAAACAATTTATGCGAGTTACCTATGTAAGGGTTGGATTTGGATGAAAAGCTTTCCAAACCTTTCATGATTGATGGGTTTTGGAGTTGATAGATAGGTTTGATAATGATGGTAAAAAGAAAGGGAATTTTGAGATGTGAGATTCTTAAGTGTAGGTAGAGAAGTCACAACTAGAAGAGCAAGCTGAGGTCCTGAGTGGTGCTGACGTGCATTGCAAACTCTTGTCGGAGGGGAATGCCGACAGTTTTCCGTTTTCCGTTTTTGTTTTGGGCGTGGGGTGGGGAGAGGGAGGAGAAGAAAAAGATTTTCTTTTTTATTTTAGATTTTTTAAAATTTAATTTATATGGAATTGACGAAAATGCCCTACTTAAAATGGTCAAATTATTCATTTTTTTTTCATTTTCAGGTCAACTAATGGTCAAAGGAATGATTTTCATCCGGTTGGACTCAAGGTTCATGTTTTATGAAAAGTTATGGACTTTCGTTAGCACAAATTGAAAATTAGGATAAAATTTGTAAAAATTTAAAAGTTAGGGTCCGTTATTGCTATTTTTCTTAAAATTTTAAAGTACAATAGTAGCCAAAGGGAGAGGAATCCTGTGAGTAAAGAATAAATGTGTGCATGGCAGCATAATTTTAACTTCTATTTAAACCATTTTGGCGAATGTAAAAATATAATAGTAGTTATCATTATTATTGAGTCTGATATCACATTGTTTGGTGCAAGCAATTTTCCTAGGAGATGACCATATCATTTTATTGCATCATTGCCTATGATTAAAAAGACGTTCCACAACTATTTGGGATACTCAAAACTCTTTTATAGGTTAAATTATTCCAGGATCATCTTTATACTCGATAAGTGTAGTTTTTATATTTATTCGTGGCGTTAAATCGTAATATTTTATTGTCTTTTTGAATTAGATTCTACCTAATTTATGTTAAATTGTATTTTGTAGGTAAAATTTTATATTTAATGGAGAATTGAAAAAAAATGAAAAATAACGGAAAAATGAAAAAATTCATAGTAGGGGACTTGGAAGCAAGCATTAAATTAATTGGGCCTCAATTTGGACTTTTAATTAGATACAAAATTTGGCGACTTGAAATTAAATATAAAGACAGAGAACATTGGAGCTGAAATTTAGAAAAGATGCATGTTATATATATATATATATATATATATATATATACACGATTGAGGAGGAAGTCGACAGTTTTTGAGGAAAAAGAAAAGACAGGTTGAAATTGAGAAAATATATTCATATAGATTGGAGAGGAAGCCAGCAGCCAATTGATGAAATTAAAAAAAAAAAAGAGAGAGAACAAAGGAAGTTTTTATGAAATTGAGTAATATATATACACACAAAAAAGTCAGCACAGATGGGAGGAAAAAGTCGACAATTTGGGGGCAGTAAGAGGAGAAGAATTGCAGAAATTAATGTGTGTGTGTCCACGCATAGTTAGCGGCAAAAGCAAAGGAGGCAGTTTAATTGGAATTAATTACGTTCGTCAATTTTTGGTGATATCTTTCTACTTTTACGTGTTTAATTTCAACGCTATGAATGACTAAATACTTTTATTGTTAGAATGAATGATGTAGTTTAAGATTTTTATTA
>CAIGRP010075392.1:0-19840 GCA_903798385.1 Fraxinus cuspidata | reverse complement strand
CTTGCATTTAATTCTTTTTTTTTTTGTTTTTTTTTTTGAATCAATTCAATTGATGTATCTAAGGTGTTTATGAAAATGAGAATGTGAAAATTTGACATTTTGTCATTTTTTATGAAAAGTCATAGTATCTCACTAGAGTAATCAACTAGACGCAAACATGTGTGTTTTTGGAATTTATTTGAATTAATTCAATTGATGCATCTAAAGTGTTTGCGCATGTTTTTGAAAATTTAAATATATGAATTCAAACCTTATTTTAATCTTGAATTCAATATATATTTCTTTGAATCAATTTAATTGAAGCATTCAATGTTTTTTTGCAAAAACGAGAATGTGGAAAAGTAACATTCTATGAAAAATCGCAATAACTCATTGGAAAAATTAATTAGATTTATACGTGTCTACTTTTGAAAACTTAAATAAATGAATTCAAATATTATTTTAATCTTACGTCCATTTCATATTTTTTTGGAATTGATTCAATTGATGCATCCAAAGTATTTGAGAAAAGGAGAATATGATATGAAAAGTCACAGTATCTTATTGGAGCAATTAACTAGATGCACATGTGTGTGTTTGAAAATTTAAATATATGAATTTAAATCTTGTTTTATTTTTGTATTCAATTCATATTTCTTAAAATCAATTCATTTTATACATAAAAGGTGTTGCGAAAATGAGAATGTGAAACTCTTAAAAAAGTTGCAATATTTCATTGGAGCAATTAACTAAATATATACGTGTATATTTGAATTCAAACCTTATTTTAATCTTGCAATTTATATTTATTTGAATCAATTCAATTGATGCATCTAATAAGTTTGCAAAAATGAGAATGTAAAAAAGTGACGTTCTATTACAAATTGATCACGTGTAACCTTTAATTTAAACCAATATTGTTGGGAGATCATTAAATCCTAATCTACAAAAAGATATATATAAAAAAAGATACAATTAAAATGAAATTCAAGTGAACTAATAATAAATAAATACTTTCTGAAAATGAAAGAAATAAAAAAGTAACAAAACTAAAAAAATGGCAAAAATCTTAAAAAATGTTACACTCCACAAATTCAAAAAAGTAACACAAATAAAAAAGAGACGACACGATAAAAAAAGTGACAGAAATTTTAAAAAATTGACGATTCAAAAAATTAACACAAATTCAAAACAAGTGATAAAATAAAAAAGTGACAAAAGTTCAAAACAAACAGTCAAAAAAAGTAACAACAATTTAAAAGTGATAAATATTTAAAAAGTGACAAATAATATTAAATAAACATTCAAACACCAATATCATAGTAGGGAAATGAATTTTGATCAGATTTAAAATTTTAACAAAGAGTCAAGCATTTAACTCCCATAGTGAGACTGTCTAAAACGATTTTCTTTAGAACTAATTTTCACTTTTTTTAGCACAATTATGGAAACTCAGAATCACAATTTAATATATTTTTAGTATTTGATTTTTCAATTTCACAAATCCTTATAATTTAGGGATTATTATCTTAAATCTTCACTAATTTCATGTCTTTCCTTCTTTATAGTCATGTAAAGAGTAACCTTTTGTCTTCAACATATTTGCTCTGATTTGATGAAAAAAATTCATTCTCATCGTTTTGGAAGAAAAATCACCAAGACCCATTCTCCAAATTTTTTCACAACTTTTAGGTGAAAACTAAAAAGAAATCAAAAAATAAGAACGTCACAAAAATAACATTATATAAAATTTACAAATGTAGTAAACTCAGATATGCTATTGGCACATTGTATTCAATGTGACAAATTTTATATATTTGGGAGTTGGCACAATTTCAATAACGAGACATCCGGTGGAACATTGGTCACATCCAACACAATTTTAGAAAGATATATACAATGGACTATATCAACTGTATATATATTTGTCCCAAGTTTCTGGAGGAAAACGAAGTCACATAGAAAGCGACATTGCATAATATAATTCCAAACTTTGATGCATTTGGTTGGTCGTGAAATCCCTCAACTTGATGCAGATCGTTGTTGGAGGGTGTCAATTTGGCTTATCTGCTCAGGTGGCCCATGGCTCGACCCGGCTCACTTTGCCCCCGTGTGACTCAACGAACCACATGGGCCATTTTCGGTCCACGACAAACCAAGCCTACAAAAAAAAAAAAAAAATTTAAAAAGCTAGCCTACAATAGCAGGCAACTGCTGCTGCCTATTATTAAAAATAAAAAAATAAAAATTGTAAGTCATTTGACTCGGCTCAATAAGGCTCGAGCCGAAAGTTCGGCTCGAGCCTAGATTTTTTGGCATTTGATCAGATCGACCTAGATTTATTGGCGTTTGACTCATTGATATCACTACGTCGTTGCAACGGGGAAAACAAGAAAATTTAATCAATGAAGCCACAATTCCATTTTGTTTGTCTTCACGGATGATCACATGAATGAATATGGAGATAAAATAATTATCTTCTTGAACCGAAGGTTGGAATGTATGAGAGAAACTCTATCCTTATTCACACTTTCCTTAAATATAACTAATATATACCACATTAAACCCTGGATTAAAATCTAAATTATAATTTAAATCAAAATTAACAATTAATTTTAACTTCTATCCAAATTTACTAAAAATTGATTTTAATTTCCACCAAACAAGGCAATATGTCTTACATAAATAAATTAGTATCATTTTTGTTCTTAAAAAAATTGTTTAGATATTTTCACAAGCATAATCTTAGTGGGTGTTTGGTGGAGATTAAAATTAGATTTTTAGTAAATTGTGATAGAAATTTTTGAAATGTGAGGTTGAATAGTTGTGGTACCCATGAAAGATGTGGTTTAATATTGATTATTTGACTTTGACTTAAAATTAAAATTTGATTTTAATTCGAAACAAACAGGGCCATGGTAATTATGATTTTTCCTCATAACCATTTATAACAAAAGGTGCCTCAAATTTCAGTTGGGTCTGGGCCTCCCTTAACCAGAAAATCTCATCTCAATAACATCACTTCTTGTATAAAGGAAAGCCCCAATTTATATTGGGCCAAAAAAATCCAGTATTAATTTTGTATAAAAGAAAGCCCAATTTATGTTGATTGATTTTTAACCAATATTTCTTTGTAGTATTAAAAATTAAAAATATTAATCCCAAAAAGTAGAGGAGCTTTTTAAATTCATTATTTTGAACTTGAAACTTGAAAGTACACTCGCTTTCAGAATTCAGATTCTTTGTTTCTCCATCTCTCTTTTACTTCAAAACACAGCAGCCTTAGCTTCTTTGTGGTTTCTTTAATCAAGCAGGTGCAGTTTCACACATCCTTATTTAAATTCAAATATGCATTTCTGATGTATCCGTACTGTATTTATACCTAGATTAATCTCCGTATGCGTTTGCTGTTGATTTTTCATCAGATGGTTTAATCGGTGTCATCAGATTGTTTTATCGTTAGCTTAATTTTGTTTAGCTTAATTATTCAGGGTTTTCGATGGTTCGATTATTTGTGGATGTTTCTTCTGATTCGAGCTGGTTCTTTATTTATTTATTATTTTATTTTTATTTCTCTGTCTTATGTGCTAGATATTGAATTCCTTTTATATCACAAATACCTATTAATTAATAATTTTGCTGACGTTAGCTTTGAAGCAATTAAAAAGCCGAAACTATAGTATTTGGTAAGCAGAACTTTGTATTGTTACTTACTCTGATTGGAATCTGAATTGAAATTTGAAGTTTTTTGGGTTACTCTTAGGTTCTTTATGTGTGCTCTTCTTGTGCATAAAGGTAAATTTGAGGAATTATACTCTCCTCTACAATTTACAATGTTGAAGGATAAAACTTTGAGCATGAAAAAATAAAATAAAAAAATCAATGAATATCATTAATCAACTTCTGCCAACCTGAATTTGATTAGGGTCTAGTTTTTTGCTTAGACTGCTTATTGCTATATTTTCCTACTTCATAGGTCTTTAGTTATTGTGAACTTTCATTGCAATGGCATTTCTTTCTTGGTTACTTTATGTTCCTTTCAATGTTATATGCTACATGCTTCATTAATCAGGCTTTAGGTAAGGTGTATTTGTCAATTTTGTTTTAGAAAAAAATCATGCATTCCGTAGCATAAAATTGGAGGCTCAAACTTTGAGTTAGAAGTGATTGCGTTCAAGGATGCGGTAATCTTTCACGACTTCCAAATTGTTGCCTTATTTTATGCCACTTAACATATTGTATTTCAACCAGTGACTTATATGTTGTAAAGGATTTCTTTAATAAAGACCACTGAAATGGATTCTGGCTTCTGGTTGGGAATGGTTTAATTTAGAAATAGATAGAAATGAGTGGTGGATAAGTGGACAGTACTTGTGGGTCCAAATAAAAGAAACCGCCTATAAGGATAGCGTATGTGAGAGAGTTAAAGAAAAAGTTAGAAAAGAAAATGATCAGACAAACCTTTTATCATCATTATATGGTTCTGTTCACATGTGCAAGGGATGTATGCCCCTGTGTTGTTAATGATATTAATCTCATTTGTTTATGTACTCTGTCCACCGGGGTATTACTGATAGAAAAATAAAGAAATCAAGGAGTTTTTTAACGCAATTATAACGAGTAAAGCAAAACAGCTTTTTTCTTTTATTTAGAGTGATGTCTAGAGAACATATGAATTTATCTTTTGTTGTTTGGTAAATGGTATTCACATGCTTCTGTGCTGTTGTTTCAAGGGTTGATCCAGCCAGTACTTTCTTTTTAATTATGTATATGGAGATTCAGTTTTCTAATTGTCTGTACATGTGACATATATCTTTACTGTCATCAGGAACATGTGATACCTCCTCTGTAGGATAAAAATTTACACTCGAAAATGGTGCTGGTTAAATTTATGGTGAACTAGTCCTGATTAAATGGCAAATATTTAGTTCTTTCTCAGCAATTCTACACAGTAATCCGTTAGCTGTCTGAATGCTTTATCTGTTATGTTTATCTCTTAACGAAGATGGCTGTAGATGTTTCTTTCTTTCTTTTTTTTTTTTCAGGATTCTTTTAATTATTATACTCATTACAATTATTAAATATGTAGGTACCATGATTAAGTTGTTTAAAGTGAAGGAAAAGCAGAGAGAACTTGCTGAAAATGCCAATGGGAAGCCTCCAGTCAAGAAGCAAAGTGCTGGGGAGTTACGTCTTCATAAAGGTATTTTTTATCATCGGTAATGAGGAATGTTTAGATTTTAGAAGGTTAGAAATCTGCATGAATGAAGAGTTTAATCTGTTGACCGATGTTGCAGAATAAACAAATAGGATAAATTAGTATATTTTTGAACGAGAAATGCCACCAGATATTATGCGTTAAAGAAATAAAAGAGGGAGAATTTGCCTAATAACCCCATGGTGACCATATAAAGTTCAGCATGGGATTGTCAGTGAAATCTTCATCGCTTTTTGCTGCTTTTATGCTACAGCAATGTGAAATTTCCAATTCCATAGGCTTGAAATGGAGAATAAATTGAAGAACTTTAAAGGGCGCACTGAGCAAAAAATGTTATTGGAGCGTTGTTGTAGTCAACAGCCAAGTTACTCTCTTTTCATCTCTTCCTGTCCATATAGACTTTCATTCTGCTAAACACTCTACTTGACGACTAATTTAATGCTAGTTGATGTCACTTATCATTGTTTTCTCTGAAGAGATTTGAAAGCTGCTTAAATTCTCCAAAACAAACCACTTGTGAATTTGCTTGCCCATTCCAGTTTTGACAAAGTGAGGAATGAATCGACTATTACACTCTGTGCTCTAGTAAATTTTGGTATTTTACTTGAAAGAATGATATGACAAATTTTCTGTAGGGTGTTTAGTGTCTCAACATTGTTCAACACGGACTGGATAGCCTCAGGATAGCAAAGTAGGAGTGGATAAATGTCTAAACAGGTGTCTTTGACTAGACAACTTTCACTCTCTAGAATGCTGGGAAGTATTGTTAGGAGGTACCTCAAGTGAACATGGCACTGAACTGGTGTGCTGGACGAGCAAATGTCAAATCAAGATTCCCTGTCTGTGAAATTGAAGTGTTTTATATGGTACTGCCAGCTTGCTCAACTGCTGGACTTGATTTGGCTTTCACCAAGAATGGTGAGCAGGAATCGGGTTGACTTTTAGGCTATGTCTATAGATTGACTTCACTATTCTTGTAGGTCCTTTTGTCCTTATGAGAGTCTGCACACTACCTTTTTCTAGTTCATGCCTTCTTGGCCTCTTGTGGACCTCAGTGACGAGGCTTGGCTAAGTAGTAGTCATTAGTCAACAAGTGTCAAACATATGTCGAGTTTCAATTTCACCTTCCAGATTGCCATTTGACTCGTGCCAGGTCATGTAGGCTGGACACTTGTTGCCATCTATGTGGATATAAACATCAGCTTGAGTACAAGAGTTTCCATGATATGTCTTCAGTTGTCATACTCGACGGATGCTTTTTGAATGCATGTTATTCACTATTTGATAATTAGAGTTTATCTGTTAATAACTCTGACTTCAACAACATGCAAGTTCGGCCAGAGTGGAGAACTTGAATACGAATCTTTACATTCTTAGTAAAGATGAGATTATACCTAATTGTATTTTTAATTACATACGAACTTGTCCATAATGAATAGATAGAGAGAGCTTCAAAAGTGACATTTTTTTGAGAAAAATAAATATACACTGGTTCTTGGTGCATAATTTTTCCCAATATTTCCATAAAGACTCCATTGATTTAATAGCGTGAAACTGGAAAAAGAATAGGTCTTGAATTGCATAAGGTGCCCTCGTGCCACTGTTAAATAAACCATGGCATTTGTCAGAACACACTTTTGCTTTTGGAGTTCGTGCAAAAAATTAAAAATCAGTCTCCATTCCTCAGAAAATTTTAGAATTGATCGATGCTCCATGTCAGGTGTAATTCATCCTTCCCTCTACAATCTATTAAAAGCATCTTCATTACTTCAGTCCGTTGCATGCTTGTTGATGCCAACAATAACATCATTGAAACATATATGTCCATGACCTGGGAAAAAAAATGAAAATATATAATTCTTGATTTTTAAGATCTTCATTGGAAAAACTTATATGACTACAAAACAGAAAGAAAAAAGGCGATCTAAATAATTTTATCTACCACTCAATGAGAAAGTAGTTTCCATGTTTCGAATTCATACTCAATTTGCATGCTACAAAATGTCTCAGGAGGGAAATAAGGTAGCCCATGCATTAAACATACTCAAGCTTCAATGCTTCATGAATATTTATATATTTGTTTAGTGTACCAAAATTAGAAAGGGATGCTTATGTGTCTAGCGCGGTAAAGATCTTATGTATTCATTAAAAACACCATCAGTAAGGGATGTTACACACATACCACATTCTGGTATGACATCCATCCGTAACTTTGAAGCGAAAAGCATACAATGTTGAACCACTTGATTTAAAAGCTTAAGCTATTATAGAGGGTTACATGTATATCATTTAAATATTGTCTTTAATATGTCCTCCCACATGTAGGCAGGTATCATTTTTTCGTCCCCACTAAGCATGACACACGTGCACCATATGAATCTTCATTTAGTATTCTTGCTGGATGCATGTCTACACTTGCTCATTCATGACGTATTGCAGCTTGCATTAAGTACAGACTTGAAAACTGGAAATTGCTTTCTCATGATGCAGTAGGAGAAATTTTTTTAATCGCTTCTTTTCTACCGGCGTTGCTGTCGCATTAGATTACTTTAATAAGTCTTGTTGCCCAAAACCGACATCAGGACAGAAAAAATAGTTTGTTTCCTTTGACAAATCTTGTCAATACACTTTTTCCTATTTGCGTGTTGACATACTTTAGGACAAAATACAATATGGAAAGAAATCTATGCAATGGGTGCTGGAGAAGGGATTCCTTTACAACAGCATGAAATTGCAGCTCTGCTGTAGATTTCAGGGCACTGGATAGTGCTCTCCTTGAGACTTTATTTGTCCCTTACAAATGAGTACACACAGGATCTAAATAAGCCTCCAAGGTACATTGGAATCAAAAAAGATGTTTGTCGGCATTTATGCACTAACGACAACAAACTGAACACCGTAGATGGAATGAATGTATACGACAGTCTTTGATATCCGGTTCTGCAATATACCTAACACCAGGAAAGGTTTTATAGAATATAAGAACTTGAGAATAATAAGAGAAGAAAATACAAGAGGGAAGAATGTAAGATTTTCATACATATTAAAAGCTAAAGCATAAATCTCTTGATAGATGTTAATACACCCATTTTTAGTTTGAGACCATCACAATAGTCCCAACAATTCATAATTATAATTACATAACTGAATCCATGTGAAATAAGGCAAAACCCGGAAATAACACGTGCTCTTGCGCGTGAATGGGACGGCGCCCAGAGCATGTAGGAATACCTTCATGCTGCAGCCAGGTCGCTCACAAGCTCAGGGCTGTCTCTTCTAAGTCCATGTCTGCTCCGGCTAGTGCTCCTCCGTCCTTCATCACCTCGAACTTTTTCCGGATGATTCCATGTCTCATGCAAACTCTTTTAGGCATCCTACCATGTCAAAAACTGACATTATTAGAAAATCTTCCAACACTGGGAAGATAGTGGCTGCTAGATGAATATTTTATGTTAGGTCGAGAATACAAATTAGGCTGTTAAATAAGGCCAATGTAAATACGAATTAAATTAGTAATATCTAAGCCTCCTTTTGGGAAGAATTTGATTATATTTTAGCATTTGCATATTATTTTAAATTAATTTTTGGTCGAGAATACAAATTAGGCGGTTAAATAAGGCCAATGTAAATACGAATTAAATTAGTAATATATAAGCCTCCTTTTGGGAAGAATTTGATTATATTTTAGCATTTGCATATTATTTTAAATTAATTTTTGGCAATTGCCTTTTCTAACCCAACAGGTATGTTTCTTCCTTATTGACTGTCTTTCATTGTCTTAATTCTTGAATATGCTACCTTTTGTTATAGAACTTTCCATGTGGCCCTGATCTTATAATTTATGTTAATGTATAGACTAATTTTTGTTCTTGTATATATAACCTTTTTAGGCATTTCCTATGCAAGTATTTGTCTCTTGATTCTGTAATAAATGAGTTATTTTTGAGAATTTTCGGCATTTGCAAATTATTTTAAAGGGAGTTTTAGCACTTTCCTTTTCCTCCCAAGAAAGTACTTTCCCCCATAGAGAATGTTCTTTCACGCTGTTAGGTCCTTAATGTGCTCCTGTTTGGCACTTTGTACAAGTGACCCTTAAGCTTCCTCCCCCACAGACCACCCTCTTACCTCTTTCTTTCTTTACACTTTTCTTCATATTTCGAGGAGTTGAGAAATAACATCTTCTTTTATTCCTCTTATCTGGTGTTATAGATATAAGTGAACTAAATCTACCCAAAACATGTAGCATATCGTTCCCTAATGGTAAGGACGACCTCATGAACTTCGAAGTTACCCTCCAGCCTGAAGATGGATATTATCTGTAAGTATATCTTTCCTGTTAATGTTTGTTTTAATCTGGAGCTCTTAATAACGCCAATCAAATTCACTCCACAACCGTTGGTCATAATATATTTTGCATCGCACATTTGAATTATTCGTCTCTTTCCATTATTGGTATCTATCTATCTTGGAGTGGACCAAGGCATCAATCTGAACTCCAAGTCCTATCGCTTCGAAATAAATGCTTCCTTTGCAGTTTTCCGGAGAAAAATGAAACCTTAGAAATTTGAAATGACGTGGAGTGTGAACCACAATGGACATGGAAGATTTATTACAAAACTTGAAAACTATGACTGATTATAGTTCCTTACTAAGAAATTTCTTAGCAAACTTGAATTATAAGGTGGTCTTAACAGTTACATCACACCATGTGCATTGAATAGTTGCTCATTTTCAGGGGTGGCACCTTTATTTTTTCTTTCCAAATTTCTCCCATCTATCCTCATGAGGCACCAAAGGTGAAATGCAAGACGAAGGTAAATGCACCCAGGATTTCAATCTATTTATTGACTAATGTAGCGAAGCTCCAGTGATTAAATTAATCTTGCCCGTTGCAGGTGTACCATCCGAACATTGACTTGGAAGGAAATGTCTGCCTTAACATTCTTCGAGAAGACTGGAAGCCTGTGCTGAACATAAACACAATTATTTATGGCTTGTATCACCTTTTCACGGTAATTTTTACTTTGGGTGCAGAGGAAATTTAAAATTCATGGCTTGTTATTATCACTAACTAGAGCTGGTGTATACACAGGAACCAAATCACGAGGATCCTCTCAATCCCGATGCAGCTGCCGTGTTGAGAGAGAACCCAAAAATGTTTGAATCGAACGTGAGAAGGGCAATGGCTGGTGGCTATGTGGGACAAACTTTCTTCTCGCGCTGCATTTAGTGTGTAAATTGGATGCATAAGCAAGTTTGCTTTTCCTGAAGTACATTTTAACTCTGTTACAAATTTCAGAGGAATCCATGTGATGTAACTGATACATTTTGTTTGTTATTTGTAACTTTAGGTCTTTTTTTTTCGAAAGGTTAGCACATTGAACCTCTGCATGTATACACTGGTTTACTCATACATTGCTGTTGGTTTATGGTTCCGATGTTAGTATTCTTGTTTATATGAGCGTTTTCCATCATGAAGAAATGAATAAAATCATAAATTAACAAGAAACGAGGTGGAATCCACTGGAGCAGATTGGGACCCCACCTAGTGAGGTGGCAGCATCTGATTGGGCGGTTGACCAGTTAAACACCGAGGAGAGAACTTTGGTCAAAATCTGCCCCACTTTACAAAGAAAAAGAGAGGATTACATAAACCTTTTCTTAAAGTTTATGACAATTACAATGATACTCCTCATATTTTAAAAATTTTAGAAATCTCCATTGAGGTTTAGTTTTTGTAACAGATATCCCACAACATCATATAAAAGTAATATATATTTATATGGCATTTTAAAATTGTTATATTGTTCTATTTAATTATGCATTTTCCTTTTCTTATTTCTTAAGTACTTTTTCATACTTTTCATTTAAATGAAAATATTTTACTTTAAAAATACCTTTAAAAATACTGTTATAAAAATATAAAATTATTAAATATGTTTTTTTTATTCAAATACGATTGACAAATAACTAATAAAACTAACATAAGTAATATTTTGAATAATTTAACAAAGCTAGTTAAAAATTTCAATAACATTATAAATATTGTTATAAAATTACTAAATATGAATTTTTTTTAAAAAAATACGATTGACATGATTTCCAAATCATCACAAATAAATATATTTGAATAATTTAATAAAGCTAGTTGAAAATTCATTAAGTATTTTATATTTCTTGATTTATTAGCACTCTCTCTATCTTTTTTTTAAACTCTTTAAATTTATAATATATTAAGTTTAGAAAATTAAAGAAATTATTGTAATATTAAAAATGCAAAAAAGTTGGTATCATAGGTTTAAAGCTTAGATCTTTTTAGTAAATATATTAATCAGTTTTTGTTTGTCCATTTTTTAATTAGAAATCAATATTCCTTAAAATATATTGAGATTAAATAACTCTATTTAATTTTTTTTAAATTTCAACAATTTTTTTTGTATAAATTAGAAAGAAAAAACAATGAAGAAAACAATATAGATAAGTAATACCTAAGAGAGAAGGAAAATTATGCTTAGAGAGGAGGTTACTTAAATTTCTTAAAATGGAGATGGTGTCTCTGTAATTATCATGAACTTGTCCTGAGATTTATGTAATTTGCTCAAGAAAAATTAATTGTCCTGTGACTTTCTTTTGCAACAACAATACTGAGATTTAAGAGCCCAACAGATTTTCTAGCAGCTTTCTCCTTTTCTTTTATCACTACCCTCCCTCCCTACTTCAATAAAAAAAAAAACTAAAAAATTCAAGTACTCTCGAAGTCGATTGCTTCTAGCACTCCCACAAGGGCACCAAAAATTGAGAACAATTTTGCTAAACTTACATAATAATTGACAGATTTATTTTCACTCTACGATATGTCACACAATTTTGTCGTTGATTTTAACAACATTTAAAATAATCAATGGTCTCGAATGTACAAAAACGATGCTTAATTCAATTGAAAATGGTATTATACTATCTTTGACATGTATTAAATAGGTTTGAGTCTATGACCCAAATAAATATTCATTTCAATTTTTGACATGAAATATTCTCTGATCCCAGGCCAACAATAACTGTTCACTTTATAGATTAACACCCTCACTTTGTGCCAATCTCAAGTCCCCTTATTTTCTGAATCTAAAGGGTCAAAAGAATCAGGCGGGCCCACTCAAAATCACTCAGACAGGAAATGTTTGTATACTGCACCACACTGTAAACATCCTCTCCAAGAAGTTTATCTGTCAAAATACATGCACATTAATGTCCCAGAACACATACAGATTCTTCCAAACTTGTAAAAGGCAGGAGGGAGCGTATTCCTCGTGAGTACTGCTGTCCCAGCAAACGAAATATACGCTACTATTACCTACACATCCCACTCCATCCCACCCCCCGCATATATATATACGCGCACACAGAGGGAGAAAATATTATTATTATTTTGGGTGTGTGTTTTTGGAAGAGATGTGGGAAGCTGGAGGATCATCAGCATCGTCTTCAGCAGCTGGTGGCATAGGAGGTGATGGAACCGGCGGCGGTGGTACAGGGAGGAGGAAACCATCCTGGAGAGAAAGGGAGAATAACAGGAGGAGAGAGAGGAGAAGGAGAGCAATAGCAGCCAAGATTTATGCAGGGTTAAGGGCACAAGGGAATTACAATCTGCCAAAACACTGTGATAACAATGAAGTCTTGAAAGCTCTTTGTGTCGAGGCTGGTTGGATCGTGGAGCCTGATGGTACCACTTATCGTAAGGTGAACTTTTTCTGTTTTTCCCTTCTTCTTTTTTTATTCCTTTTTTACTTTTTCTTTCTATATATCTGTTTTTTTTTTTATTGGTTTACCTAATCGAATCTGCTTTGATTTGTTTAGATCTATAGATTTCGGATGTGGGTTTCCCTTAGTTGGATTAAGATTGCCATTATTTTGGTTCTTTTTGAAAGGGTTTGATTTTCCTTAATTTTTCAGAGTTTGGATTTGATAAAATTAAAACACGATTTTTTTTTTCATTTTATTTAATTTTAAGCGCATTTTTTTGTTCTTATTTCGATTTAGTTGTCTATTTATTGTAAACGATTTCTTTTATAAGTTTAATCTT
This sequence comes from Fraxinus cuspidata, assembly GCA_903798385.1. Lineage (NCBI taxonomy): Eukaryota > Viridiplantae > Streptophyta > Magnoliopsida > Lamiales > Oleaceae > Fraxinus > Fraxinus cuspidata. Next base: position 6,566 of record CAIGRP010075392.1, on the reverse strand, counting down.
CCTTTTGTGCTGGTATTTATATAATTTATTGCTCAACAGAACAACTGAAGTATTTGATTTTTGGAGCTTAATTCAAGAACTATTTCCTTTAATCAGGCTATGGTTTAGAATCACGTGTTTTCTAGTTGTAAAATTTCTGAAAAATGTGAAACCCAATGGTTTCTTGTTTCTGAGATTTGGGGATTTAGAGTTAAACTAAAAAATGAGATCATGTGCGAACATTTCCTTTTGTTTGTGATTTTTAAGGTTAGAGCATTTTCCTCTAAAGTTAATATGCTAATGTAACTGAGGTTTGGATTTGCTTATACAGGGATGCAAACTACCTCCAATGGAAATGGGGGGCACTTCAACCAATATCACTCCTAGTTCATCCCGAAACCCGAGTCCACCATCTTCATATTTTGCGAGTCCTATTCCATCGTATCAACCTAGTCCGTCATCCTCTTCATTCCCAAGCCCGTCCCGGCAAGACGCCAATGCGTCGTCACACCCTTTCGCTTTCCTACTCAACTCTCTCCCTTCGCCTCTCCCTCCTCTCCGAATATCAAACAGTGCCCCGGTAACACCCCCTCTTTCTTCACCGACTAGGCTCCCTAAGCAAACTTTCACTTTGGAGTCTCTTGCCAAAGAATCCATGTCTGCCTTGAATATCCCTTTCTTTGCAGCTTCTGCTCCCGCAAGTCCTACTCGTGCTCAGCGTTTTACGCCAGCTACTATACCTGAATGTGATGAGTCAGATGACTCTACTATCGATTCGTGCCAATGGATGAACTTCCAATTCTGTGCAAATGCAGCCAACATGCTTCCAACTTCTCCAACATTTAATCTTGTGAAACCCATTACAAGCCTTGTTCCTTCCCAAGATCTAGTGATGTCTGAGAAGGGGAAAGGTATAGAATTCGGCTTCGAGAATGTGGCTGTAAAGCCATGGGAAGGCGAGAAGATTCATGAGGTGGGAATGGATGATCTTGAGCTTACACTTGGAAGTGGAAACGCTCGGATGTAAGAGATTGACGAAAATAAGTGAATTGTGCCAAAACGTTGACAAAATCAAGATTCTCTAATGGCAATCCGTGTTGCTCAATGCAAAAGCACCGGCATTATTGTCAAATGTAAAGCCGCGTGAGGTAAAAGAATTTGGACATTGGACAAGATGGAGTTTGAACCAATTTCTCCTTTTTGGGATGGATTGGTTTTTCAGTTGGTTCTTTTAATCCTTTATTCTGTTTTTCTGTTATGAGGATTATTGTCTTCCCCTTTAAATTGTTTGAAGGTATCTTTTACAAGCATTACTTGTAGATAGTTGTGTTCGTCCTCAGTGTGAGCAAGAATTGTCATCTTCACTGTAGGCTAGTGCGAATTCATCCACAGTTAAAACTCTTTTGAGGTTTTGGCTTAATTTATAGATGCATTTCTGTATATTGCTTTTTCTTACTGTATAAGCAATAATGGATGCTGATAATTGTGCTATAACGAGGGGCGGAAGCAGAAGTTTAAAGTTAAGGGGTACAATCGAACTTGGAGAAATTTTACAATCGAAAATTTACATTAAAAAAAATCATACCCCATGTAATTTTGCTTCCAAAAATTTACATGGAATATGACTTTTCGGATGTAAAATTTTGAAAATTTTTGAAGTCATATTTCATATAAAATTTCCTAATAAAATGATGAAAATTACGTTGAGAAATTTGTATCGCAAAAATAATAAATATTAATGAAATAATTAAATTTTTTAAAGAAAATGCGAGTTAGACGTCTTTATTTATGACTCACGTTAAACGCATCTTTAATTATTTTCGATATCTGTTTGCACTATTCGATATTTTTATAATGTAGTTTTCGAAATAAGTTTTGAGATGGTATAAGTAATTTGTAGATTCGATTAGCGTACGATCGTTGGAGAATATTTAAAATTATTATGTTAACGAAATTTTCGAAATACTAATTTTGAACGGCATACTTTGACAAGTTGTAACATTTTTTATGATAGATTGTTTCGTACGCCATTAACGACGTAGAAAATTAGACCGTGAACACTTCAAAGTGATATTAAGAATGTAATATTTCGATTTCGTTTCACATTCCATAATGACTTTGAAAATTGAAAGAAAAACATAACAAATTTAATGATGAAAAAAAGAGAGCAAAGTTGGTGGGGGGGGGGGGGGGGTCAGACCATGATTTAGCAGTACCACCTGCAATTGCGGATTCTTCGACTCTATTGGCTTGTTTGGTAAAATGGATTTTACAACGGTGAAAACTACTAAAAAATTAGAACTCCTGAGATTTTGTTTATTCTAATCTACTGATAGTCGTGTTAACTATTACACATCAAACATATCCGTAAAAAATTTGCAAAGTTCTCATGATTATACTAATTTAAGGTTGAATCTTCTATTCTCATCCCCATTTTAGTTCTTGACATTTTTCTGTTAAATGTTTGAGACCCTGAAATTCGATTATTTTCCGTGCATGACCCCCCTGGCAAGCTGGCTGCAGTTCCTGTATAAATGCATGACTTGACATCCCATAATTTTAGAGGATTGAACCATTTGTCCAAAAGCTAAGGGCTGATGTATTTATTTATTTTATTTCAATCTTTTTGTAAATTGAAAAATCAAGTGTGTAAACCAATTAAACTTACACCAAAACTTAGAAATTGACCACTAACCCAATTTGAGTACTTCTACATGATAGATTTCAACAAAAATTGAAGAGTAACAAATGATTGAGTTCAATCGTTTTTCATTTATTACCCTTGTTTGGACTCAGTTAAAATCAATTTTTTGGGGAAAAAATATATTTTGGCATAATGATTTTTTGAAAAAAAAAAGTGGGTTTAAAAAAGAAATAGAAGTTTTGGATTTACGTTAAATATTTTTTTATTGAAAAATGCGTGGTTGAAAAAAAGAGAAAAATGCAATATTGAATAAAATGGAGCCTACACAAGGACAAAAATAATTGATTTGGAGATCTTATTCATTAATATCTTACATTACAACTTCTTCAACAAAGTTAGGCATTCTCCAAACCATGACATCGTACTTGGAAAAGAAAAGGCAAACCTAGCTAATGTTTGAGCAACACAGCCCCGTTTGTCTTCCATTATTCTAAAACATTATTTGTTATAGTTAGATTCTCCACTACACATTCATCCAATAAAATATTTTACATACAAAGCAATAAAGTTACTTTAAATTTCAACCACACATTCTCCAAAAAAATACTATTCATTACTCAATTTCTTCTACAATAATGGTAGACAAACACACACAATTTGCTTCGAGTCTCACGAAGGAACAACTAATGAAGAAAAATGGGACCGCAACTTTGACAGTTATATCAAAGCAACGCATTTCTTTTCGTGGAAAGAAGGGTTCTTCAATGCCTGGATAGCATTGTAGCAGTTCGATTCCATGGTGTCTATGGGAAGATCTTGGTTGTGCACAAAAAGGAAGCCCTCCATCACCGTGATAGCCAAGCATTCAGCTCCTAAGGGGCGAGATCAGTCTCAAGTGTTTGCTGATGATTTAGGCACACTCTTCCCACGCCAAATCTGTTCCTCTTAACCTGCAATGCCGGCTTCTACATTCATTTTCAGCCTTCCCATTCCCGGCTTAACCCATAATGTACCCCATCAGCTGACCGGCCTGAACTAGTTTCATAAAGAACTTGAAAATATTGGAATTCAGTTGAATAACTCCATGAGACTGCTACAGTTTTATCTGGTGTCCTGCATTGTTTCCCAAATACAGAGTTATTTCTACCTTTCCAACAGCTCTTACAAGAAAACGTTCCATCGCAGTCGGGCTCAGATTTTCAAACAGACAGAGCAGAATCCTTCCAGCACATGCTGCTGATGCAGTAGAGTTTTTGAAAACAAATCCACTCATCCAGACAACGATTCTATGTAGTCATTGACTCTGAAGGTATATACCGTGCTACTCCATGGTTACCAAGGGCCACAATGAAGAAGGAAATGAAATCCCTCTCTATCCCAAGAGAGAGAGTCTTCTAAATTTGCAATTCCACTAAGCTTTTGTTTTAATCTTCTACACATTCCCTGAGTTCTATATTTATTTCTATAAAAAAAAAAATTTGAGGTGCATAATTTTTATAAAGGAATAATAACACGACTGAACTCTACTACGTTGAATTATTTCATTAAACGTTTCATCGATTAAAAAGAGAATAAATTTGATCTTTAACAAACTACTTCTCAAACAAGTCAAATTTTCTTTTTTCTTTTTATCGAAAAAGCCCAACATTTGTCTATCCAACATCTTTTCGGCCCCCTACACATGGGCGGATTTACAGTGGGGACAGTAGGGTCAGTTGCCTCCACACTATTGGATTTTCTAGATTTTGCACAAGATTTTGAAAAAAATTCTTATAATTTTCAATTTTGCTTCCACAATTAAAATTGTGAAATTTGCCCAAACTCTACAATCCTAACTCCGTCCCCGCCCCTACATAAAAATCCTGTTTCCTTCACTAAAACAACTTAATGCGAGCACAATTTCAATAAACTCATAATAACGATATTCTCATTCAAGAGTTTTGATCATCTCCCGTTTCATCTAAAATCTCAAGTCATTATAAAAGGGCCATATTTATTTACTTAAAACTATTCTCCAACAAAGAGTTGATATGATAATTGGATGTCCCAAAAGGCATGTAGGGTTGATGTGGAGTTGTCCCTTTTGGAAGCTATAATTATTTTGATTTGTTGTTCTCAAAGATATTGGTTATGTCAATGCATGTAGTGGTTGATGCATGATTATCCTTTGGTCTAATTGTCAACAAAACTAATAAGTGTATGCATTATTATCCTTTTGATCATGTTACTCTGTGCCTGCCTGTGGACAATATTTCAAGACAAAGCCAACAAATTATTTTGACAAAACGCTCATTTTCTGTAAACAAACAGTACGATTATTTTCTGAGGTGATTTCATATTTACTTTAAACCTTTCAAAATATATGTAACACTTGCACTTGAAGATAAAAAGAGCTCTCAGCAATTGCTATTTCACTCTTACCTTTTGATAGATTGAACAATTAAAGCCGACTGCAGTGAAATGATCCCATGCCTCCTGCATTAATGAAAGCCATTATTTCAAGAAAATGCAAAGAATTCTTCTCCCTTTATTAAAAATGGTAGTAGATCAAATGAATCATGTATCAACTACACAACTAATCTTTTTCCGGTACCTGCAGAATATCGAAAACTTTTTCCGCAATATATTTTTGATGAGAAGCAGCTCCTTTCTGTTGCAGTTTTATCAAGATGTAGGAAGAGCAAAGCCTTTTGATATGATCGTTTCACCGAATTTGCTTCTATTAAATCAACAAGGGGCACTGGCCTCCATCGCCAAAGAACCTGTGACGAGTAGGTAATCCCATATAAAGCAGCAAGAATTTGTTTCCCATAAATGGACAAACCATAATGGAAAACGGATAGGTCTTGCATATTGCAAAGTTTGACAGCAGCGAACGGATATTTCCTTTCTTCCCAAAATACCATTGTTGAATCTTTGTCATCTGAAGCCGACATTACATTATAGAGAATTTTTGTTGCATTCCAAGAATTATAAACCATTAATATTGCATCAGAGTAACTTACTTTCATGACCTCAGAACTTCCATCTACTGTAACTTTGTCGTCATCGTGAGATAATTCTTGGACCTGATAAACCATGACATATAAAATGGTCAAACATCGAAATCCATAAAATTAAGACATTGTTTAGAATAGGATAATATCCGCGATTGATGAGCAATAAAGAAACAACATACCACAAAGTTGTCTTCGAAAGGTCATCTGCATTTTCAGCTGCAACCTTAGGATCATTGTGTAGAGACTGTTACAAGTACATGGTCATCTCTAGAATAAAAATAAAAGCTGATCTTCGAACTAGTACGTTATTGTCGAAATGATAGTTAACCTGAAAATGATATGAAATGATTGTTAGACTTAGATATCCATATTCATTGTGCTAAAACAAGCCATAAACATCTACCTTGTTTACTGAATCAAACTACTTTGATTTCAGTGGATGGAAGCAATTACCCAGTGAGAAACATCCGGCATCTTATTTGCACTGCACAGGGAAACTTTTTCATTCACTTCGATTTCTGATTGATTAATGCTCGTGCCTTTCCATCTAGAGATCTGATTTGGAGTCTCAGGATCAACTTTTAATCTCGAACAAGTTTCCTGGTTGAAATCTTGACAAACTCTGAGACCTTTCCTTTGACTGCTTCTACCAGGAACTTTTTCTGAATCTATGAATGAAGTTCGCACGCTGACTTTATTTGGGTGGGTTCTGTCCAAATCCATTATTCTTTCATTTATCTTCACGTTTTTACGGGCGTGGACATTAGAAATAACTCCTTTTCGTAGGTTGGTCAAGTTTCCTTTCACTTCTGTAACATTTCCTCAAAACTCTAAAAACTTTAGCGATTAGAATTTGAAACATAGAAAAAATATTACAAAATACGTTCCTTGAAACTCATTGGGTAAATTTGATTTACCTTCTTGAAGGGAAAAATTGGCACAAT